>SKCR01025685.1:0-51140 GCA_019454045.1 Zanthoxylum bungeanum
CAGGCATGCGATACCAACATATCCGAATATGAAGCATGTGAAACAAAGCTTCGACGGATGAGACCCGAATGGGCCGAGAAGGTCAGAGAGGAAGTTAAGAAGCAAATAGATGTGGGATTCCTGGAAGTAGTGAAATACCCCAGTGGTTGGCCAACATCGTGCCGGTGCCGAAGAAAGATGGCAAAGTCAGAATGTGTGTTGACTATAGAGATCTTAACAAGGCATGCCCGAAGGATGACTTTCCTCTACCACATATAGATGTGCTTGTAGATAGTACGGCATTATCTGCCATGTACTCATTTGCGGATGGGTTCTCAGGATACAATCAAGTGCTCATGGCCGAAGAAGATAAGCACAAGACCGCCTTTGTTACAGATGGGGTACTTACTGCTATAAAGGTGATGCCATTTGGGCTTAAGAATGCTGGAGCCACTTATCAACGGATGGCCACTACTTTGTTTCATGACTTAATGCATAAGGTGATTGAAGTATATGTAGATGACATGATGGTCAAGTCAGAGACAAGAGATGGGCATATAGAAGCGTTGGAAAAGTTCCTTGAACGAGTGGACAAGTACAACTTGCGGTTGAATCCTAAGAAGTGTGTATTCGAGGTAACGTCAGGTAAATTACTCGGCCACACAGTGGGAATGGTGGAATAAAAGTGGATCCTGAAAAGATCAAGGCTATTACAGAAATGCCGTCACCAAAGACAGAGAGAGAAGTCGAGCTTTCCTAGGAAAAATCCAGTATATTAGTCGGTTCATTGCCAAGCTGACGTCAGTATGCGAGCCCATATTCAAGTTGTTGAGGAAGATCAGCCGGTAAAGTGGAACGAACAAGTGTCAGGAAGCATTTGACCGAATAAGGGAATATTTGGTGAAACCTCCTGTCCTGAGACCTCCGAAACAGGGCAGACCTTTGGTGCTTTATTTGGCTATTGAACCTGAAGCGCTGGGGCGATGATGGTACAAGCCGATGAGACAGGAGTAGAGCACGCCATCTACTACCTCAGTAAGAAGCTGCTTCCGTACGAAGCCCCGCTATCAGGAAGTAGAGAAGATTTGTCTAGCAGTAGTATGGGTGTCCAGGAAATTACGCCACTATTTCCAGTCTTACAAGATCCAAGTAGTCGCAAAGGAGAATCCTTTGAAGTATCTACATTCGGTGCCTTCACTAGTTGGAAAGCTGGGCAGATGGTTAGTACTGTTGACTGAATTTGACATCGAGTACCTCACTTCAAAGGTAATCAAAGGGCGAGCCGTGGCAGAATTCCTAGCCTTACAACCTGTTGAAGGGGATCAGTACAAGTTTGAATTCCCCGACGAAGAATCCAAGCTATAGCAGTCCAAGGATGGAAGATGTTTTTGACGGAGCAGTGAACTGCAAAGGAGCCGGAATCGGTATTGTAAATAGTAACCCCTGGGAGAGACTTTGCCTATGGCCAAGAGGTTGACGTTCAGGTTACTAACAATATGCTGAGTATGAGCATGTGCATTCGCTTGACTGCATTAATAGCCTTGAGAGCTACGAACGTGGATGTTTAACGGAGATTCAATGTTGGTGATCCGACAGATGCAAGGAGAATGGGAGTTAAAAGAAGAACGGTTGAAGCCGTACTTATTCCACCTCAGAAACCTAGCACATGTTATCCCTAACTGCAAATTTCATCACAGCACTTGCCTCGGGAGAAAATCAGATGGCAGATGCATTGGCAACGCTAGCCGCAACCTGGGAGAATCCAGAGAAATTGGTGATGAGACCACTTGTGTTGACAACGGCCAGCAAACCGTTTTATGAGATAGAGAGGATCTTGGAGTAGAGTCGATGACGGAAGACCGTGGTATTATGACATCCAGAGGTATCTGAAAATGAGGAATACCCAGAGGAAGCGAGCAGAAAAGACAGAATCGCCATTCAGAAGTTGGCTGCTCAATATGTAAGTCTGAAGGGAGAACTCTACAAAAGGCAAGCGAACGGTGTTCAGCTGAAATGCTTGAGAAGGAAGAAGCTCAGAAGATAATGGATGAAGTGCATGCCGGCGTCTGTGGACCGCATATGAACGGATTGAACTTGTCCCGCAAGATTGTGAGACAAGGCTTTTACTGGTCAACCATGGAAGCCGACTGCGCGAAGCTGGTAAGGCACTGTCATGATTGTCAAGCGCACGGGAATTTGAATCATTTGCCGCATACAGAATTGCAACGGGTTGTCAGAACCGTGGCCTTTCTCAGCATGGGGAATTGATATGATCGGAGAGATTCATTCGGCGAATGCGTCAAACGGACATCGCTTTATAGTGGTAGCAGTGGACTACTTCTCGAAATGGGTAGAAGCCGAGTCATTCGTAATGTCACGGCAAAACAAATGGCTAAGTTCATAGCCCGAAATCTCATATGCCGGTACGGTATGCCGCATCACGTGGTTACGACAATGGAGTCCAGTTTCAGGGAGACCAAGCGATGTTACAGAGGTATGGGATAGGTCATCATAAGTCTTCACCATACAGACCGCAGCTAATGGAGCAGTTGAGGCAAGCCAACAAGACAATAAAGATGATTCTGGCGAGATGACGGAGAATTACAAAGACTGGCTGATAAGCTATCGTATGCCTTGTGGGGATACAGAACTTCTGTAAGGACAGCAACTGGAGCTAACGCCTTACTCTTTAGTCTACGGAATGGAAGCGGTACTGCAGGTGGAAGTTGAGATACAGTCCATGCGGGTGTTAGCAGAAGCAGAATTGCCTGAACGAGAATGGACCTCGCAGAGGTTTGAGCAGTTAGCATTGATGGATGAGAGAGGATGAAGTCCTTACATCACATGCAGATATATCAGAAGAGGTTGGCCCGAGCATTTAATAAGAAGGTGCGTCCTACCAAGATCAAGAAAGGTGATCTGGTACTTTAAGCATCGAAGCCGTCGACGACAGACCCAAGAGGAAGTTCAGACCAAATTGGGAAGGACCATACATTGTTCAGAAGGTAATGGGAAATGGAGCAGTGAGACTGTCGGATTTGGAAGGGAATGAGTTCACCGAGCCGATCAATGTTGACAGATTGAAGTTGTATTTTGCCTGAGGGACAGAACTGAATAGTCATCCGCAAAAGACCTAACCCAACGGGATAAAGAGCTCATGCATGCATGCACACATATAACCCATATATTGCATTCCTTTTTTTGCGTGTTTTGTGTTTTTTTTATTTTATATTCACAGGTATCGAAGAATAAAAGAAAAACAACAAAGACAAGCTAATCAGAAACAGCGAAAGCACTGTATTGAATTTGGGAAGAAATCCTAAGGCTGAGGTCCACATCGGTGTTAAGATTCAGATGGTAATCTGAGGGTTAAGGCCCATTTTGAGTTTGAAATTCGGATATGGATCCCGGGGGCGAAGCCCACATGGTCAGCAGTAAAGAGGAAGAATTCCTTTGATTGAGTGAGTGAGTGAGTAAAAAAAAAAAAAAGAGTGAGAGAGAAGTCTTTATGGTTAAACATATGTCCGGTGATGACATTATGTGCTGTAGGGAGAAGCCTTAGAAGCGAGAACGCGAGACGCGCTCTTATCCGGTATTCTGAATGGATTGATCTCGGCTGGACTCATGAAGCACTTGATAAAGGTATCTCAACAGTAGAAGCCTGAGCGTTGATGAAATGACTAGTTGAAGAGATGGTGGATCGGTGAATGACCGTTTGCCTGGATGTCCACACTGATTTGCCTATGCTACGATACATGATATGGTTGGAAAATAAAGAAAGAAAAGTCTCTGCAATGAAAAGAAAAGAAATAGACCGCCTATAACCGATAAGCGTGAAGCTACCCATGGGCGAGTATTAGGACCACCATGAGGAGAAATGCTACCTTAAAGGTAGGTGAGTCAGAAAAAGAAAAATAAAAAGAGAAAAGCAAAAAAAAATGACGGAAAATAATGAAAAGAAAGAGACGATACAATAAAAGAAGACCATATCATGTTAAGTATGCTACAGTAATCACATAATGTGACCCAGACATCCAGGTTGGTTAGACCCACTGATCCGATTCTCCGAAGCGAAATCATCGAGTTGGCTAACTTAAGGAATAAGCTGCGAAGGAGCCTTAGCACACACACACACTAGGAGTCTGGTTCAGATCACCCATTCAGGGGATTGGTTTGAGTATGTCGAATACTTCGAAGATTCTTCGGCTTTGACGCGAAGCATCCGTTGAGGACGAAAATATGTTTAGCTATCGAGATTATCTCAAAGAGAGGCACTACAATGTGCAAAATAGAGAATCGGTATCAGTAGTAGACCTACCGGGTATGGCATTCTGTGGGCGAGGCCCATATTGGTTCAAATCAGTTTCAGCCAGGTACGGTACTCCGGGCATGGAGGTATCAGATCAGCCAGGTACGGCACTCCGGGTATGGAGATATCAGATCAGCCAGGTACGGCACTCCGGGTATGGAGATATCAGTTCAGCCAGGTACGTCACTCTGGGTATGGAGATATCAGATCAGTTCAGCCAGGTACGGCACTCCGGACATGGAGATATCACACAGCTGCGACACCCTAGGTACGGGGTTAGCATTCAGACATTTGTGGCTCTCTAGGTAAGGAGGCGTCATCACTGCGACACCCTAGGTACGGGGTTAGCACTCAGACATTTGTGGCACTCTAGGTACGGAGGCGTCACTTCGACACCCTAGGTACGGGGTTAGCACTCAGACATTTGTGGCTCTCTAGGTACGGAGACGTCACTGCGACACCCTAGGTACGGGGTTAGCACTCAGACATTTATGGCTCTCTAGGTATGGAGACGTCACCGCGGACACCCTAGGTACGGGGTTAACACTCAGACATTTGTGGCACTATAGGTACGGAGGCGTCACTGCGACACCCTAGGTACGGGGTCAGCATTCAGACATTTGTGGCTCTCTAGGTACAGAGGCGTCCCTGCGACACCCTAGGTACGGGGTTAGCACTCAGACATTTGTGGCTCTCTAGGTACGGAGACGTCCACCGCGACACCCTAGGTACGGGGTTAGCACTCAGACAGTTGTGGCACTTTAGGTACGGAGGCGTCACTGCGACACCCTAGGTACGGGGTTAGCACTCAGACATTTGTGGCTCTCTAGGTACGGAGACGTCACCGCGACACCCTAGGTACGGGGTTAGCACTCAGACAGGTATGGCTCTCTAGGTACGGAGACGTCACTGCGACACCCTAGGTACGGGGTTAGCATTCAGACATTTGTGGCTCTCTAGGTACGGAGACGTCACCGCGACACCCTAGGTACGGGGTTAGCACTCAGACATTTGTGGCTCTCTAGGTACGGAGACGTCACCGCGACACCCTAGGTACGGGGTTACACTCAGACATTTGTGGCACTCTAGGTACGGAGGCGTCACTACGACACCCTAGGTACGGGGTTAGCACTCAGACATTTGTGGCTCTCTAGGTACGGAGACGTCACTGCGACACCCTAGGTACGGGTTAGCATTCAGACCACAAGCGACGCCCTAGGTACGGGGTTAGCACACCAGGTCGGCATGTGGACTATTCAGACATTTGTGGCTCTCTAGGTACGGAGACGTCACCACGACCCTAGGTACGGGGTTAGCATTCAGAACCACAGCGACGCCCTAGGTACGGGGTTAGCACGCCAGGTACGGCATGTGGACTATTCAGACATTTGTGGCACTCTAGGTACGAAGGTGTCACTGCGACACCCTAGGTATGGGGTTAGCACTCAGACAACCAACATCATCACTGCGGCACTCTAGGTATGGAGACGCAACCGCGACGCCCTAGGTACGGGGTTTTTAGCATTATCAACTCAGCACAGCAGCAGCAGACCAGGTGACAGCTGGCGAGCCAGGTAAGTAAAAATGCATTGCACGTACTTTGATAGGATTGTCATTGTCACACACTGCACAAGTCCCATCAAAGTGGGGGCGACTGTAGGCATTGCATTTTTACACATTAGCCCAATGATGAGTCTCGTATGGAGGCAACTACTTCTTTAGTCATGAAAGTCGCGGGAAACGGACGTTGGAAGGGTAAAGTTGGAAAATAGAATTTGATGGATTTAATCTCGTTGTTTTCGCTTCGGTTGCTTGTTATACCTCCGTTTCTAAGCTCACCTTAGGCCCAAAACTCCCATGGACCACATACCTAACCCAAACCAAGCCCAAATACCCAAGTCAACCCAAGTCAAACCAAACCTATGCCCATTGGCCATGATTCACGCCCATATAGCTTTATTTAGGTAATTGCACATTAATCACATGTTTAAATCAAATAAAATCCTTACCTAAATAGAAGAAATCAAATCAATCCCTACCAAATCAAATCCAATCCCAAATCCTAATTAGGAGATCTATTCCTTATTAGAAACCAATTAGGAGATTCTCTCCTATTCAAATTAGGAAAGTCCTCTCCCTTTGCCTATAAAAGAGGCCTTCACCCCCATTCACAACCCTGGCACACATATTTCCCCAAGCACGTCCAAAACACTTTCTCAAGCCTCCTTGCACGTCCAAAAACCTCCTTGAAGCCTCCATTGCCGAATCATTAAACTAAGCTCCCTCCATTGCCGCATCATTCTTCCTTCACCAAAACCCTTCACGCCTAAACCCCTTTTCACAGCCCTCCATTGCCAAGTTCTAGCCACCATTCACAGCCCTAAAACACCTTAAAATAAGCCTCAAATACAGCCCCAAAGTCGCACAAAATACCCCCCATTCACAGCTCCAATTCAGCGCCCAAAACAGTCCCGAAACACCCCTCACTGCACCTTGAACTGCACAGTTTCGTCCCCTGTTCTGGTCAGTTTTTGTTGCGTCTTCAACCCATAAAACAGTCCTAAAATCACCTAAACACCATCCCAAAAACCTCCATAAAGTTTCCCTAAAAAATCCCCACAAACGCACCTCCCTAAGCCTTCAAAATCACCCAAAACAGTCCGCTAAACCATCAAGACAGTGACCTGAAACGTAGCAGCGAAGCAGCAGCAGCGAAACGGACTTGAAACAGCAGCCCGAGCAGCAAAACAGTGAGGAAAGACGTGGAGTTGGTGAACTAAAAGAGTAGCGGATCATTCACCCTTCCAACGGATGTGTAACGCCCTTTCTTACGACAAAAGAGGTTAGACCTGAGGGCACCTTTCTACTTATCTTCTTTATTGTTGTTTTATTTATTTTGATATATAATGGCATGAGAGTAGTTTGAAGCATGGTGTGATTGTTGGGTGAGCGGGATATGTGTTCCCTTTTGTGGTATATCGGATGGAAACCCGGACGTAAATTCCATAGCCGATTCCGAATGGACGGTAGTATGGTCTGCACTCGGGATACAATGCCACGTACCACTTAAGATACACGTATCTCGTCTCATCCTAACTTGTATTTGAGCATGTTATAGTCTTTAGGTTATTTGTTTATTACTTAAAGCATGGTTTAATTTAGTTTGTTATTTATTTGTTAAAGCATGTTTAGGTTGTTCATTATGCATGTTCTTAGTTTATGATGCGTTTGGGTAATGATTTATGCATGTTGATTTAATGGTTCAATATGCTTGTTGTGTTACATTGCGTGAAAATTATTTGGATGAAAGCATGTTAGATCTAAGTACCCTTGAGCATGATTATTGAGTAGACTTGGTTAGTTCATTGCACAAATTATATCATCACAAGTGACATAAGTAAGGGACCATTCTGAACCCAACGGTTTGAGGTCTTCCCTTGCGAGGGGTGAGTGCGGCCTTAAATCTTTGTCCCGGTTCACACCGGGTGGCGACTCCATGTTATTTCATACTTCCCAACTAGGCCGCGAGCCTAGAAAAGCGTCGCCCAGGTTCTGTTGTCTACAATGTCTATGTCAACCAAATTATTTGGATTCATTAAGTTTAAGTTCCAATTATGGCTACCCCCGCCCGACAGGTATATTCCTATCCTGTAAGGAAATCTATTAAAGGGTTATCTATCCTCAAGGAAGATCGTGGGCTATTAAGTCTAAGGCTGAAACCTAAAATCCCTATGTCTAGTTCATTTTAGATTTACCACATCAATCTTATTGGTGATCAGACAACAAGAAGCATTAAGCTTAAGACTTAATAAGTAAACCTTTAAATTACCCAAACTATAAAATAACCCCTTATAAACCGGTGATATTAGAATTCATCACAACTCCAGATAACTAACACATAACTAGGGTAGTAAAACTTAAAAGTAAAAGACATAAAGTAAAAATACTGAAAAGTAAAAGACACAAAGTAAAAGCTGAAAAGTAAATTAAAATAAAATAAAATAAAATGGTAAAAGGAATTACTTTTACTACTACTAATTTAGATATCTCCCATAAAATAATATATAAACTTGTGATAATAATACCAACCGACATATAGGCGGTATCCTGATTAAGTCAAATTAAGTCCAACCAGCCATAAGGCGGAACCAAAATTAAATTGCCAACCGACCAATCTGGCGGTATCCTTTATTAGTCAGGTTTAAACCAGATTAAAATGAATTACCAACCGACCAATCTGGCGATATCCTTTTTAAGTCAATATTTTAAATAGTGAATATATTATTTTTAAGGGAGATTAATCTAAATAGTAACAGTAAAATAATTACCTTTCACCCTAGCTAGGGAAGTTACCTCCTCATGGTAAATAGTAAAAACTGTAAAAAGTAAAAAGTAAAAATTAAATTACTATTATTACAAAACGTAATTAAAATTATTTACAAAACTAAAAACTAAAAATTAAAAAAAAACTAAAAACTAAAGAATCTAGAGAGAGAAACTCTCTCTTTAGAAAGAATTGAAGAGAGAGGAAGGTGCAATGAATTCTGAAATCTCGAGCTCAATTTATAGGCCTCGGTAGGATCCAGCGTCGCGACGCCGGATTTGTCGACGTGGCACGCTCTGGTTCGCTGGTTTGAAGATTCTGGATAAGATGATAAGGTGACACGTGGCAGAGTGGTTGGGCTTCAATTATTGTGACACGTGGCGGCTTCTGATTGGTCGCTGAGATTCTTATCCGCCACGTGTCAGATAAGGATAGGAAATCCAATAATTGATGCTGACGTGGCGACGACGTGGGAAAGAGACTGTCGGCACCATAGAATTGCGACACGTGTCACTTCCTGATTGGCTGATGATGATGTGGCACGACACGTGGCAATTTGACTCGTTGACTTGCTGACGGGGCTGATGACATGGCGGTGACGTGGCGACGATATGGCGACACGTGGCGATGATGACTGTCGGCACCGTAGGATGCTGACACGTGCCACGGCGCATGTTAGCAGATCGGCTGTGATGGTGACATGTGGCACGGAGCATTTTAGCAAAGTCAAACTTTTCTCATATTCTGATTTGTGGACCCGGCGCACGTTAGCACTGTTCGGCGTATTTTAGACGTCGCGACGCTGAACGCTTGGCGTCGCGACGTGCTTAAGACCAAAATATCCCTGTTGACGCATTTTTGTCCGTTTTTGCCCCAAATTGCCTCCAATGCTTTCCAAATTTATTTATCTACAAAATAACACAAAACGTTCACAAAACTCAAGAAACTATACAAAATATTTGGTTAAATGAGTGGGAAATAGTGATATAAATACCACTCTTCACACCCCCAAACCTAACATTTTGCTAGTCCTCGAGCAAAACATAGAGTAAAATAACATAAATAAATTAACTAAGCCACTTTCGTAGGGATCACGGTTGCATTTAGCGTATGCAACAAGCCTTTAAACCCCTAGGTGTCCCTAGTGGACGAGTTGTAGTCTCGTGAGGGTTTACAGCAATGATACCCACAAACATTTTTACAAAAGTAAAAAGTTAGTTTAAACTAATGCACACAAAAGCAAAAAGACAAGCGAAAAGAGAATAAAGATGTTAGTGACTAATCAGGTGAAACTTCTATTCCAAGTTACTAGTTGTTTTGTTTCATTATAAATTACCGAATAAGTAAATTCTCCGATTATTTTTACCATTCTCCATATACACAGCCAACAAAATATTAGTCAACTCATTTTTGCCCACAACAGTCATAAGTGCAGTTGATAAGAGAGTAATATTTTTGTCCTAAAATTCTATCAGATTTCACACCTTTTTGCAGCAATGGAATAATTTTTCAAATTTTCAGATTTTTTCTTTGATTTTTCACTTTTCTATTTTTTATTTATATACAATATCTTCCATCTATGTAACGAGTGTTGGGTCGGTGACTCCCAAACCAGTTGGCTTTAGGGCACCAGGTGTTAAGACACCCCTACGGACTTAATTACTCAGACTTCAGATATATATATTTTTGCAGCATCTTTGATCCATGTAACGAGCTTTGGGCCAATGACTCCCAAACCAGTTGGTTTTAGGGCACTAGGTGTTAAAACACCCTTACAGACTTAGTAACCCGGAACTCAGACGTTTTTTTTTTTTTTTTTTTTTACTCCATTGCTTTTTGAGATGCTTCCTCCAATTAAACTAGAGCACTGAATATTACAAACTTTTCAATTTTAGCTCATGTCTGTATGTTACTATATATGTTGATAATATCTGTCAACTGAACATATGAAGATTCCTTTTAGTCCGTTTTAAGGAGAATTCACAAATTAAATAATTCAAAATGAAATAAACAAAAATTAACTTGTTTCGAAAATAGGCTTGAGATACGTCTCAGGAATGGAAACTCCTTACTCAGCTATCTCTTACCAATTTCACTTTTTTAGTCAAAATAAAAACACAAAAACACAAAAAAAATTTGTAATTTTTTTGAAAATTTTTCAATTTTTTTGTATTTTTCGAAAAATTTTGGACTAAAAATAAAAACAACATACAAACTAAAAACAAGGTACTAATCAACTAATTTCCTCCCCCAAACCTAAATGAGACATTGTCCCCAATGTCTTGAACAGTAATAGGAGAGTTAAGAAGGTCGTACCTAGTTAGCTGAAAATCTACAGAAAACTAAAGGTTAAGATCCAGATTAATCCGACGCCTCTTACCACGATCGTCCTCGGACCAATTTATCTTTGAAAGGATAGGGTCAACTTGTGGTTCATAGGCTATGAGTTGGTCTATTAGATCCGGAGCAGTTCTGGCAGTGAAGAGGAGTTCTTTCATAGGTTTTGACACGAACCCATTTCTTCGGGCATCATCAAAAAACACAAAAAGAAAATCATAAAATCCATCAATGTTGAGCAGTCCAAGCGGTTTCTGGTGTATGTTCAGGTTCGCCCAAGATAATACTATAAATATTTCCTCCAATGTACCCAAGCCACCTGGCAAAGCGATAAAAGTATCAGCACGGTTAATCATTTCTACCAATCGTTCAGACATACCTGGCACGATCAGTTCCTCTCCGTTTGATGATCCAATAAGATTTGCCTCTGCCAAGGGTTTTGGGATGATTCCCAAAACATGACTGCCTCATTCCTGTACAGCCTTTGAAACGATCCCCATAAGTCCAAGATTGCCTCCGCCATATATTAAGTGCATATTCCTTGCTGCTAAGACTCAACCCAATTCCTGTGCTGCCTCTACGTATTGTGGCTTAGTACCAATACTACTGCCGCAAAACACACAGATATTTTCAACTCGTCTTCTTGAAGTAGCTTCCATTTTTTTTTTATGTATTTCTTTTTCAAATCAGGATGCCTTCAAAAGTGGAATGACGGGCTGAATTTATAGTATCTGAAAAAGGGTGAGTAATAATAGCACTAATATCTTCCAGAGGACGATTGTTAGCTAAACAACAAAAGAAATCGTGAAAGGTCAAAAAGTCTGGATCCTGTCTACGAAAATAAAGATAATTACAATAGAAAAGCGAATCATAGCAATAATTAAGACAACGGAATTTTGTACGCAATACGCTACTCGTTTGGTATATAAATCCATTAGGATGCGTTTCAAGAATCCATTCATTATTCAGCCATCGCTAATGAATTAGCTTTCATTTTTGCCAAACACCATTCCTTCTGTCTAAAAATGCTCCGTTTGTGCTTTCCCTACAAAAATAACACACAAAATTAAAAAGTTCACACAAAATATGAAAACAAATATTACAACAATTTGCATGGGTTGCCTCCCTACTAGCGCTAAATTTTTCGTCTTCAGCCAGACGTGACTGAAATTCATATGTTAAGGAGGTTTCAATGTCGTTTTAGATGTCCGATCAAAAACAATCCCGTGAGCGTTGCTTTTGAAGGGTCTCTTCCAACGGTAAGGTGGCAAAAAGAGTTTTGTCCCATTCAGTGCTCGTGCCACCTTTTTGCTCCTTGTTGTTCCAGTGGTTCCTGCAAAGAAAGAAAGAAAATCGGGAGGTCTTATATGGTGCTTGACTTGGAATGGAAGTTCCATTCTGTCAAGCTTCTGGGTGATATCTTTGATTTGTACTCCCCAAAACAGCGATGTTTCTCCTGAATGCTCTGGATCTTTATTAAGGTCAGACATTTGCTCCTCCATTTGCTTTGCTTCTTGCTCTACCTTTTCTTCACAGATGAATTTTAAAATTTCCGTATTCAATTCTTTATCCGTCATCTGTGAAATGCATGCTCCATAAGTATCTGCCTGAGGATGTAAAAATGTTTATGACATTAGGTTTTTATCCTCTGATACGACTGGAATGGATGGTTCAGGTAGATCTTCATCAAACATCATGGTAAAGCATGCTCCAAGATCTTCATTTTGAGGATTGAAAGTTTGATCCTCCGTTGTTGGTGCAGTTGGTACAAATAGATCAGCTTCATCCTCGTCAGAATCTGAATAATAAAAGTCAAATTGAGACTTTACCGGTTCGGGCTCCTGAACTGATACCTCTGGTTGTTGATACTGCTCAGCCTCCTCCTCTGTTGAAGTGTCATTGTTAAATGATTGGTACTCGAAGGCTTCATCAGTGTCATCTGAAACTGGTTCTTGAGGTATGTAGTCCTGGTTTTCTGTGAATTGTCTCATTTGATCTGTCATCCTCTGAATGAATTCTGATTGTCTCTGAATACTTTCCAATTGATTCTGGCTTGTTTCAAGCATTGCATCCAACTCGAACATATCTTTGAGCATGTTTAACAACTGATCTTCCTCTGATGGTTCTATTTGTTGATGAAAATCGCATATGGATGGTGGATAAGATGGAAAATGTGATGGTTTTTCATACTTTGAATGATTCTGAAAATTCTGCCACTCTGAAAGGTATATACATTGATCGCTCGGGTGGTTACCATCACATATTACACATCTTCCCATTTCGTTCTGTTGAGCAAATGTGGAATTGTTTGGTTCTGGCATCCAGTGATAATCATTGGGCTGGACAACAGGCCTCAGAAAACCGGACTGTTGCTCCCAGATGTGGGGTGTATCTTCTTGTAAAGCTCGTAATCTTTCAATCTCCCAGTAGTGTTCCATTTTTCAATCACCTGAAAATACAATAAAGAAATAAAAATTACAGATAAAGATAAAGAAAATTAGATACAAGTAAATTAGATAGTTTCAAAATTAACAACTCAAGAAATATAAGTCCCCGGCAACGGCGCCAAAAACTTGACCGGCGTAAACACACACGTATAACGCAAGCGCACGTATCGTTCAAGTAGTATAAAAATATCGATCCCACGAGGACTTAATTCCTACTGTTGTTATTAATTATTGAATCTATTTATTTACAAATATCTAATTGAGGGTGAAGAGAATGATTGTTTGATTGGTTGAATGTGGTTTTACAAAATAAATAAATAAAAAGACAAAATAAAATACTAAGGAAAATAACAAAAGACACAAAGATCTAGGGTCGTAAATCATTCTAATATCATTTAAAAGATGAAGTGGTTATTTTAAGTTTGTGTAATAAATCAGTTTACTAACCTGGAACACTAAATTATGCAAAAGCCTATGTCGATGGTCAGACGCAAATACCCAGTTTAACCCAATTGAACCATATGTCTGTAGGCATTGCATTTTTACACATTAGCCCAATGATGAGTCTCGTATGGAGGCAACTACTTCTTTAGTCATGAAAGTCGCGGGAAACGGACGTTGGAAGGGTAAAGTTGGAAAATAGAATTTTTGATGGATTTAATCTCGTTGTTTTCGCTTCGGTTGCTTGTTATACCTCCGTTTCTAAGCTCACCTTAGGCCCAAAACTCCCATGGACCACATACCTAACCCAAACCAAGCCCAAATACCCAAGTCAACCCAAGTCAAACCAAACCTATGCCCATTGGCCATGATTCACGCCCATATAGCTTTATTTAGGTAATTGCACATTAATCACATTTTTAAATCAAATAAAATCCTTACCTAAATAGAAGAAATCAAATCAAATCCCTACCAAATCAAATCCAATCCCAAATCCTAATTAGGAGATCTATTCCTTATTAGAAACCAATTAGGAGATTCTCTCCTATTCAAATTAGGAAAGTCCTCTCCCTTTGCCTATAAAAAGAGGCCTTCACCCCCATTCACAACCCTGGCACACATATTTCCCCAAGCACGTCCCAAACACTTTCTCAAGCCTCCTTGCACGTCCAAAAACCTCCTTGAAGCCTCCATTGCCGAATCATTAAACCTAAGCACCCTCCATTGCCGCATCATTCTTCCTTCACCAAAACCCTTCACGCCTAAACCCCTTTTCACAGCCCTCCATTGCCAAGTTCCAGCCACCATTCACAGCCCTAAAACATCTTAAAATAAGCCTCAAATACAGCCCCAAATTCGCACAAAAGACCCCCCATTCACAGCTCCAATTCAGAGCCCAAAACAGTCCCGAAACACCCCTCACTGCACCTTGAACTGCACAGTTTCGTCCCCTGTTCTGGTCAGTTTTTGTTGCGTCTTCAACCCATAAAACAGTCCTAAAATCACCTAAATGAGGGTGAAGAGAATGATTGGTTGATTGGTTGAATGTGGTTTTACAAAATAAATAAATAAAAAGACAAAAGAAAATACTAAGGAAAATAACAAAAGACACAAAGATCTAGGGTCGTGAATCATTCTAATATCATTTAAAAGATGAAGTGGTTATTTTAAGTTTGTGTAATAAATCAGTTTACTAACCTGGAACACTAAATTATGCAAAAGCCTATGTCGATGGTCAGACGCAAATACCCAGTTTAACCCAATTGAACCATATGTCTATGTCAACCAAATTATTTGGATTCATTAAGTTTAAGTTCCAATTATGGCTACCCCTGCCCGACATGTATATTCCTATCCTGTAAGGAAATCTATTAAAGGGTTATCTATCCTCAAGGAAGATCGTGGGCTATTAAGTCTAAGGCTGAAACCTAAAATCCCTATGTCTAGTTCATTTTAGATTTACCACATCAATCTTATTGGTGATCAGACAACAAGAAGCATTAAGCTTAAGACTTAATAAGTAAACCTTTAAATTACCCAAACTATAAAATAACCCCTTATAAACCGGTGATATTAGAATTCATCACAACCCCAGATAACTAACACATAACTAGGGCTAGTAACAACTTAAAAGTAAAAGACATAAAGTAAAAATACTGAAAAGTAAAAGACATAAAGTAAAACTGAAAAGTAAAATAAAATAAAATGCTAAGGTAAAAGGAATTACTTTTACTACTACTAATTTAGATATCTCCCATAAAATAATATATAAACTTGTGATAATAATACCAACCGACCATATAGGCGGTATCCTGATTAAGTCAAATTAAGTCCAACCAGCCATAAAGGCGGAACCAAAATTAAATTGCCAACCGACCAATCTGGCGGTATCCTTTATTAGTCAGGTTTAAACCAGATTAAAATGAATTACCAACCGACCAATCTGGCGGTATCCTTTTTAATTCAATATTTTAAATAGTGAATATATTATTTTTAAGGGAGATTAATCTAAATAGTAACAATAAAAGAATTACCTTTCACCCTAGCTGGGGAAGTTACCTCCTCATGGTAAATAGTAAAAACTATAAAAAGTAAAAAGTAAAAATTAAATTACTATTATTACAAAACGTAATTAAAATTATTTACAAAACTAAAAACTAAAAATTAAAAAAAAACTAAAAACTAAAGAATCTAGAGAGAGAAACTCTCTCTTTAGAAAGAATTGAAGAGAGAAGAAGGTGCAATGAATTCTGAAATCTCGAGCTCAATTTATAGGCCTCGGTAGGATCCAGCGTCGCGACGACAGGTTCTCAGCATCGCGACGCCGGATTTGTCGACGTGGCATGCTCTGGTTCGCTGGTTTGAAGATTCTGGATAAGATGATAAGGTGACACGTGGCAGAGTGGTTGGCCTTCAATTATTGTGACACGTGGCGGCTTCTGATTGGTCGCTGAGATTCTTATCTGCCACGTGTCAGATAAGGATAGGATATCCAATAATTGATGCTGACGTGGCGCTGACGTGGCGACGACGTGGCGACACGTGGGAAAGAGACTGTCGGCACCATAGAATTGCGACACGTGTCACTTCCTGATTGGCTGATGATGATGTGGCACGACACGTGGCAATTTGACTCGTTGACTTGCTGATGTGGATGATGACATGGCGGTGACGTGGCGATGACGTGGCGACACGTGGCGATGATGACTGTCGGCACCGTAGGATGCTGACACGTGGCACGGCGCATGTTAGCAGATCGGCTGTGATGGTGACACGTGGCACGGCGCATTTTAGCAAAGTCAAACTTTTCTCAGATTCTGATTTGTGGACCCGGCGCACGTTAGCACTGTTCGGCGTATTTTAGACGTCGCGACGCTGAACGCTTGGCGTCGCGACGCGCTTAAGACCAAAATATCCCTGTGGACATATTTTTGTCCGTTTTTGCCCAAAATTGCCTCCAATGCTTTCCAAACTTTATTTATCTACAAAATAACACAAAACGTTCACAAAACTCAAGAAACTATACAAAATATTAGGTTAAATGAGTGGGAAATAGTGATATAAATACCACTCATCAAAGAGGCGTCGGATTAATCTGGATCTTAACCTTTAATTTCCTGTAGATTTCAGCTAACCAGGTACGACCTTCTTAACTCTTCTTTTACTGTTTGAGACATTGGAGACAATGTCTCATTTAGGTTTGGGGGAGGGAATTAGTTGATCAGTACCTTATTTTTAGTTTGTATGTTGATTTTATTTTTAGTCCAAAATTTTTCGAAAAATACAAAAAAATTGGAAAATTTTCAAAAATTATAAAAATATTTTGCATTTTTATTTGACTAAAAAGGTGAAATTGGTAAGAGATAACTGAGTAAGGAGTTTCCACTCCTGAGACGTATCTCAAACCTATTTCGAAACAAGTTAATTTTTGTTTATTTCATTTTGAATTATTTAATTTGTGAATTCTCCTTAAGACGGACTAAAATGTATCTTCATATACTCAGTTGACAGATATTATCAACATATATAGTAACATACGGACATGAGCTAAAATTGAAAAGTTTGTAATATTCAGTGCTCTAGTTTAATTGGAGGAAACATCTCAAAAAGCAATGGAGTAAAAAAAAACATATGAGATCAAGTTATTAAGTCTGTAAGGGTGTTTTAACACCTAGTGCCCTAAAGCCAACTGGTTTGGGAGTCACTGGCCCAAAGCTCGTTACATGGATCAAAGATGCTGCAAAAATATATATATCTGAAGTCTGAGTAATTAAGTCCGTAGGGGTGTCTTAACATCTGGTGCCCTAAAGCCAACTGGTTTGGGAGTCACCGACCCAACACTCGTTACATAGATGGAAGATATTTTATATAAATAAAAAAAAATCAAAGAAAAAATCAGAAAAATGAGAAAAATTATTCCATTGTTACAAAAAGGTGTGAAATCTGATAGAACTTTAGGACAAAAATATTACTATCTTATCAACTGCACTTATGACTGTTGTGGGTAAAAATAAGTTGTTTAATATTTTGTTGGCTATGTATATGAAGAATGGTAAAAATAATCGGAGAATTTACTTATTCAGTAATTTAGAATAAAACAAAACAACTAGTAACTTGGAGTAGAAGTTTCACCTGATTAGTCACTAACATCTTTATTCTCTTCTCGCTTGTCTTTTTGCTTTTGTGTGCATTAGTTTTACTACCTTTTTACTTTTGTAAAATGTTTGTGGGTATCATTGCTGTAAACCCTCACGAGACTACAACTCGTCCACTAGGGACACCTATGGGTTTAAAGGCTTATTGCATACGCTAATGCAACCGTGATCCCTACGAAAGTGGCTTAGTTAATTTTATTTTTGTTATTTTATTTTGTGTTTTGCTCGAGGATTAGCAAAATGTTAGGTTTGGGGGTGTGATGAGTGGTAAATCTATCACTCTTTCCCACTCATTTAACCAAATATTTTGTATAGTTTCTTGAGTTTTGTGAACGTTTTGATGTGTTTTGTGTTATTTTGCAGATAAATAAAGTTGGGAAAGCATTGGAAGTAATTTGGAGCAAAAAAGTGAAAATTGGCAAAAAAGGCAAAATCGTAATTTTGGGCGTGTCGCGATGCCCAAACCCTTGGCGTCGCGCCGCCTAACGTGCGTCGAAACTTTGCTAACGTGTGCCTGAACACGTGTCAAAATCTGAGAAATAGGTTTGCTAAAATGCACCGTGCCACGTGTCACCATTACAAAAGATCTACTAACGTGCGCATGCCACGTGTCATCATCTCAAGTTGCCGACAATCACCACCGCCACATCATCATGACGTCACCACCACATCATCATGACGTCATCACAATTATTGAGTTATCATGAACAGTGCCACGTCATCGGATAAGAATCTGAAACCGACAAACCAACGCGTGACGTGTGTCACTGTTCCGGCATCGCGACTCCAAAGCCCTTGGCGTCGCAAAGCCCTTGGCGTCCCGACGCCCGAGGCCCATCCGCGCCTGTAAATTGAGCTCGAAATTTCAGATTTTGTGGCACCACTCTCTCTCATCTCTTTGATGTAAAGAGAGAGTTTCTCTCTCTAGTTTCTTTTAGTTTTTAGTTTTTTTTAGTTTTTAGTTTTGTAAATAATTTTAATTACGTTTTGTTAATATAGTAATTTACTTTTTTACTTTTTACAGTTTACTATTCACCATGAGGAGGTAACTTCCCCAGCTATGTGAAAGGTAATTCTTTTACTGTTACTATTTAGATTAATCTCCCTTAAAAATAATATATTCACTATTTAAAATATTGACTTAAAAAGGATACCGCCAGATTGGTCGGTTGGTAATTCATTTTAATCTGGTTTAAACCTGACTAATAAAGGATACCGCCAGATAGGTCGGTTGGTAATATTATCACAAGTTTATATATTATTTTATGGGAGATATCTAAAATAGTAAATAGTAAAGGTAATTCCTTTTACCATTTTATTTTTTATTTTATTTTAATTTACTTTTCAGCTTTTACTTTGTGTCTTTTACTTTTCAGTATTTTTACTTTATGTCTTTTACTTTTAAGTTTTTACTACCCTAGTTATGTGTTAGTTACCTGGGGTTGTGATGAATTCTAATATCACCGGTTTATAAGAGGTTATTTTATAGTTTGGGTAATTAAAAAGTTTACTTATTAAGTCTTAAGCTTAATGCTTCTTGTGTCTGATCACCAATAAGATTGATGTGGTAAATCTAAAATGAACTAGACATAGGGATTTTAGGTTTCAGCCTTAGACTTAATAGCCACGATCTTCCTTGAGGATATTACCCTTTAATAGATTTCCTTACAGGATAGACATATACCTGTCGGGCGGGGGTAGCTATAATTGGAACTTAAACTTAATGAATCCAGATAATTTGGTTGACATAGACATATGGTTCAATTGGGTTAAACTGGGTATTTGCGTCTGACCATCGACAGAGGCTTTTGCATAATTTAGTGTTCCAGGTTAGTAAACTGATTTATTACACAAACATAAAATAATCACTTCATCTTTTAAAATATATTAGAAGGATTCACAACTCTAGATCTTTGTGTCTTTTTTTATTTTCTTTAGTATTTTCTTTTGTCTTTTTATTATTTATTTATTTAGCAAATCTACAATCAACCAAATCAATCAAGCAATCATTCTCTTCTCCCTCAATTAGATATTTGTAAATAAATAGTATTAATAATTAATAACAACAGTAGAAATTAAGTCCTCGTGGGATCGATATTTTTATACTACTTGAACGATACGTACGCTTGCATTATACGTGTGTGTTTACGCCGGTCAAGTTTTTGGCGCCGTTGCCGGGGACTTATTTTTCTTGAGTTATTAATTTTGAAGCTATCTAATTACTTGTATCTAATTTTCTTTATTTTTATTGTAATTTTTATTTCTTTCTTTTGTTTTCAGGTGATAAAAAAAATGGAACATTATGGGAGATTGAGAGATCACGAGCTTTACTAGAAGATACACCCCAAATCTGGGAGCAACAGTCCGGTTTTCTGAGGCTGTTGTCCAGCCCAACAATTATCACTGGATGCCAGAACCAAGCAATACCACATTTGCTCAACAGAACGCAATGGGGAGATGTGACATATGTAATGGTAACCACCCTAGAGATTATTGCAAATACAATTACCATCCAGGGTGGCAGAGCTATCAAGATCCTTCATGGTATGACGAGCCATTTCATTTCACAGAACCACATTTTCCATCTTATCCACCATCTACCTGTGATCTTCATCAACAACCAGAACCATCAGAGGAAGATCAGTTGCTAAACATGCTCGAAGATATGTTCAAGAAATGAAAAGAAAAGTTGGATACAATTCTTGAAACAAATCAGAATCAATTTGAAAGTATTCAGAGACAATCAGAATTCATTCAGAGGATGACAGATCAAATGAGACAATTCACAGAAAACCTGAACTACATACCTCAAGAACCAGTTTCAAATGACACTGATGAAGCCTTCAAGTACAAATCATTTCACAATGACACTTCAACAGAGGAGGTGGCTTAGCAGTATCAACAACCAGAGGTATCAGTTCAGGAGTCCGAACCGGCAAAGTCCGATTTGACTTTTATTATTCAGATTCTGACGAGGATGAAGCTGATATATTTGTACCAACTGCACCAACAACGGAGGATCAAACTTTCAATCCTCAAAATGAAGATCTTGGAGCATGCTTTACCATGATGTTTGATGAAGATCTACTTGAACCATCCATTCCAGTCCTATCAGAGAATGAAGACCTAATGTCAGAAACATCTTTACATCCTCAGGCAGATACTTATGGAGCATGCATTT
Source organism: Zanthoxylum bungeanum (assembly GCA_019454045.1). Classification (NCBI taxonomy): domain Eukaryota; kingdom Viridiplantae; phylum Streptophyta; class Magnoliopsida; order Sapindales; family Rutaceae; genus Zanthoxylum; species Zanthoxylum bungeanum. The sequence continues at coordinate 21,173 of SKCR01025685.1, forward strand.
CACAGATGACGGATGAAGAGTTGAATACATAAATTTTAAAATTCATATGTGAATAAAAGGTGAAGCAAGAAGCAGAGCAAATGGAGGAGCAAATGTCTGAACTTATTAGGATCCAGAGCATTCAGAAGAAACATCACTGTTTTGGGGAGTACAAATCAAAGATATCACCCAGAAGCTTGACAGAATGGAACTTTCATTCAAAGTCAAGCACCATACGAGACCTCCTGATTTTATTTCTTTCTTTTCAGGAATCACTGCAGCAACAAAGATAAAAAGGTGGCACGAGCACTGAATGGACAAAATTCTTTTTGCCACTTTACCGTTGGAGAGACCCTTCAAAAGTAATGCTCACGGGATTGTCTTTAATCGGACATCCAAAATGACATTGAAACTCCTTAACAGATGAATTTCAGTCATGTCTGGCTGAAGACGAAAAATTTACCGCTAGCAGGGAGGCAACCCATGCAATTTGTTGTAATTTTTGTTTTCATATTTTGTGAATACATGTTGTAGAGTTTTTAATTTTGTGTGATATTTTTGTAGGGAAAAGCACAAACGAAGCATTTTAAGACAGAAGGAATGGTGTTTGGCAATCAAAGATGAGAAATAATTCATTAGCGTGGCTGAGTAAGGAATAAAATCTTGAGACGCATCCTAATGAATTTATACTAGCGAGTGGCGTATTGCGTACACAATTCTGTTGCCTTAATTATTGCTTTGATTCACTTTTCTGTTGTAATTATCTTTATTTCATAGACAGGATCCGGACTTTTTGACCTTTCAAGAATTCTTTTGTTGTTTAGCTAACAATCGTCATTTGGAAGATATTAGTGCTATTATTACTCACCCTTTTTCAGGTACTATAAATTCAGTCCGTCATTGCACTTTTGAAGGCATCCTGATTTGAAAGGAAATACATAAAAAATGGAAGCCACTTCAAGAAGACGAGTTGAAAACATCTGTGTGTTTTGCGGTAGTAGTGTTGGAACTAAAACCAAATACGTAGAAGCAGCACATGAATTGGGTCGAGTCTTAGCTGCAAGGAATATGCACTTAATATATTGCGGAGGAAATCTCGGACTTATGGGGATCATTTCAAAGGCTGTACAGGAATGAGGCAGTCACGTTTTGGGAATCATCCCAAAACCCTTGGCAGAGGAAAATCTTATTGAACCATCAAACGGAGAGGAACTGATCGTGCCAGGTATATCTGAACGTTTAATAGAAATGATTAACCGTGCTGATGTTTTTATTGCTTTGCCAGGTGGCTTGGGTACATTGGAGGAAAATTTATAGTATTATCTTGGGTGAACCTGAACATACACCAGAAACCGCTTGGACTGCTCAACGTTGATGGATTTATGATATTCTTTGTGTGTTTCTTGATGATGCTCGGAGAAATGGGTTCGTGTCAAAACCTTTAAAAGAACTCCTATTACTGCCAGAACTGCTCCGGATCTAATAGACCAACTCATAGCCTATGAACCACGAGTTGACCCTATTCTTTCAAAGATAAATTGGTCTGAGGACGATCGTGGTAAGAGGCGTCGGATTAATCTGGATCTTAACCTTTAATTTCCTGTAGATTTCAGCTAACCAGGTACGACCTTCTTAACTCTCCTTTTACTGTTTAAGACATTGGAGACAATGTCTCATTTAGGTTTGGGGGAGGGAATTAGTTGATCAGTACCTTATTTTTAGTTTGTGTTGATTTTATTTTTAGTCCAAAATTTTTCGAAAAATACAAAAAAATTGGAAATTTTCAATAATTATAAAAATATTTTGCATTTTTATTTGACTAAAAATGTGAAATTGGTAAGAGATAACTGAGTAAGGAGTTTCCACTCGTGAGACGTATCTCAAACCTATTTCGAAACAAGTTAATTTTTGTTTATTTCATTTTGAATTATTTAATTTGTGAATTCTCCTTAAGACGGACTAAAATGTATCTTCATATGCTCAGTTGACAGATATTATCAACATATATAGTAACATACGGACATGAGCTAAAATTGAAAAGTTTGTAATATTCAGTGCTCTAGTTTAATTGGAGGAAACATCTCAAAAAGCAATGGAGTAAAAAAAAAACATCTGAGATCCGAGTTATTAAGTCTGTAAGGGTGTTTTAACACCTAGTGCCCTAAAGCCAACTGGTTTGGGAGTCACTGGCCCAAAGCTCGTTACATGGATCAAAGATGCTGTAAAAATATATATATCTGAAGTCTGAGTAATTAAGTTAGTATGGGTGTCTTAACACTTGGTGCCTTAAAGCCAACTGGTTTGGGAGTCACCGACCCAACACTCGTTACATAGATGGAAGATATTTTATATAAATAAATAAAAATCAAAGAAAAAATCAGAAAAATGAGAAAAATTATTCCATTGTTACAAAAAGGTGTGAAATCTGATAGAACTTTAGGACAAAATATTACTATCTTATCAACTGCACTTATGACTGTTGTGGGTAAAAATAAGTTGTTTAATATTTTGTTGGCTATATATATGAAGAATGGTAAAAATAATCGGAGAATTTTCTTATTCAGTAATTTAGAATAAAACAAAACAACTAGTAACTTGGAGTAGAAGTTTCACCTGATTAGTCACTAACATCTTTATTCTCTTTTCGCTTGTCTTTTTGCTTTTGTGTGCATTAGTTTTACTACCTTTTTACTTTTGTAAAATGTTTGTGGGTATCATTGCTGTAAACCCTCACGAGACTACAACTCGTCCACTAAGGACACCTATGGGTTTAAAGGCTTATTGCATACGCTAAATGCAACCGTGATCCCTACGAAAGTGGCTTAGTTAATTTTATTTTTGTTATTTTATTTTGTGTTTTGCTCGAGGATTAGCAAAATGTTAGGTTTGGGGGTGTGATGAGTGGTAAATCTATCACTCTTTCCCACTCATTTAACCAAATATTTTGTATAGTTTCTTGAGTTTTGTGAACGTTTTGATGTGTTTTGTGTTATTTTGCAGATAAATAAAGTTGGGAAAGCATTGGAAGTAATTTGGAGCAAAATAGTGAAAATTGGCAAAAAAAGGCAAAATCGTAATTTTGGGCGTGTCGCGATGCCCAAACCCTTGGCGTCGCGCCGCCTAACGTGCGTCGACTCTTTGCTAACGTGCGCCTGAACACGTGTCAAAATCTGAGAAATAGGTTTGCTAAAATGCACTGTGCCACGTGTCACCATTACAAAAGATCTACTAACGTGCGCATGCCACGTGTCATCATCTCATGTTGCCGACAATCACCACTGCCACATCATCATGACGTCACCACCACATCATCATGACGTCATCACAATTATTGAGTTATCATGAACAATGCCACATCATCGGATAAGAATCTGAAACCGACAAACCAACGTGTGACATGTGTCACTGTTCCGCGTCGCGCTCCAAAGCCATTGGCGTCGCGACGCCCGAGGCCCATCTACGCCTATAAATTGATCTCGAAATTTCAGATTTTGTGGCACCACTCTCTCTCATCTCTTTGATGTAAAGAGAGAGTTCTCTCTCTTAGTTTCTTTTAGTTTTTAGTTTTTTTTAGTTTTTAGTTTTGTAAATAATTTTAATTACGTTTTGTTATATAGTAATTTACTTTTTTACTTTTTACAGTTTTTACTATTCACCATGAGGAGGTAACTTCCCCAGCTATGGTGAAAGGTAATTCTTTTACTGTTACTATTTAGATTAATCTCCCTTAAAAATAATATATTCACTATTTAAAATATTGACTTAAAAAGGATACCGCCAGATTGGTCGGTTGGTAATTCATTTTAATCTGGTTTAAACCTGACTAATAAAGGATACCGCCAGATAGGTCGGTTGGTAATATTATCACAAGTTTATATATTATTTTATGGGAGATATCTAAAATAGTAAATAGTAAAAGTAATTCCTTTTACCATTTTATTTTATTTTATTTTATTTTACTTTTCTTTTCAGCTTTTACTTTATGTCTTTTACTTTTCAGTATTTTTACTTTATGTCTTTTACTTTTAAGTTTTTACTAGCCCTAGTTATGTGTTAGTTATCTGGGGGTGTGATGAATTCTAATATCACCGGTTTATAAGGGGTTATTTTATAGTTTGGGTAATTTAAAGGTTTACTTATTAAGTCTTAAGCTTAATGCTTCTTGTTGTCTGATCACCAATAAGATTGATGTGGTAAATCTAAAATGAACTAGACATAGGGATTTTAGGTTTTAGCCTTAGACTTAATAGCCCACGATCTTCCTTGAGGATAGATAACCCTTTAATAGATTTCCTTACAGGATAGACATATACCTGTCGGGCGGGGGTAGCTATAATTGGAACTTAAACTTAATAAATCCAGATAATTTGGTTGACATAGACGTATGGTTCAATTTGTTAAATTGGGTATTTGCGTCTGACCATCGACAGAGGCTTTTGCATAATTTAGTGTTCCAGGTTAGTAAACTGATTTATTACACAATCATAAAATAATCACTTCATCTTTTAAAATATATTAGAAGGATTCACAACCCTAGATCTTTGTGTCTTTTTTTATTTTCTTTAGTATTTTCTTTTGTCTTTTTATTTATTTATTTATTTAGCAAATCTACAATCAACCAAATCAATCTAGCAATCATTCTCTTCTCCCTCAATTAGATATTTGTAAATAATTAGTATCAATAATTAATAACAACAGTAGAAATTAAGTCCTCGTGGGATCGATATTTTTATACTACTTGAACGATACGTGCGCTTGCGTTATACGTGTGTGTTTACGCCGGTCAAGTTTTTGGCGCCGTTGCCGGGGACTTATTTTTCTTGAGTTATAATTTTAAAGCTATCTAATTTACTTGTATCTAATTTTCTTTATTTTTATCTATAATTTTTATTTCTTTCTTTTGTTTTCAGGTGATAAAAAAAATGGAACATTATTGGGAGATTGAGAGATCACGAGCTTTACTAGAAGATACACCCCAAATCTGGGAGCAACAGTCCGGTTTTCTGAGGCCTGTTGTCCAGCCCAACAATTATCACTGGATGCCAGAACCAAGCAATACCACATTTGCTCAACAGAACGCAATGGGGAGATGTGACATATGTAATGGTAACCACCCTAGAGATTATTGCAAATACAGTTACCATCCAGGGTGGCAGAGCTATCAAGATCCTTCATGGTATGACGAGCCATTTCATTTCACAGAACCACATTTTCCATCTTATCCACCATATACCTATGATCTTCATCAACAACCAGAACCATCAGAGGAAGATCAGTTGCTAAACATGCTCGAAGATATGTTCAAGAAACGAAAAGAAAAGTTGGATACAATTCTTGAAACAAATCAGAATCAATTTGAAAGTATTCAGAGACAATCAGAATTCATTCAGAGGATAACAGATCAAATGAGACAATTCACAGAAAACCGGAACTACATACCTCAAGAACCAGTTTCAGATGACACTGATGAAGCCTTCAAGTACAAATCATTTCACAATGACACTTCAACAGAGGAGAAGGCTGAGCAGTATCAACAACCAGAGGTATCAGTTCAGGAGTCCGAACTGGCAAAGTCTCGATTTGATTTTTTTTATTCAGATTCCGACGAGGATGAAGCTGATATATTTGTACCAACTGCATCAACAACGGAGGATCAAACTTTCAATCCTCAAAATGAAGATCTTGAAGCATGCTTTACCATGATGTTTGATGAAGATCTACCTGAACCATCCATTCCAGTCGTATCAGAGAATGAAGACCTAATGTCAGAAACATCTTTACATCCTCAGGCAGATACTTATGGAGCATGCATTTCACAGATGACGGATGAAGAGTTGAATACATAAATTTTAAAATTCATATGTGAAGAAAAGGTGGAGCAAGAAGCAGAGCAAATGGAGGAGCAAATGTCTGAACTTATTAAGGATCCAGAGCATTCAGAAGAAACATCACTGTTTTGGGGAGTACAAATCAAAGATATAACCCAGAAGCTTGACAAAATGGAACTTTCATTCAAATTCAAGCACCATACGAGACCTCCTGATTTTATTTCTTTCTTTTCAGGAATCACTGCAGCAACAAAGATCAAAAAGGTGGCACGAGCATTGAATAGGACAAAATTCTTTTTGCCACTTTACCGTTGGAAGATACCCTTCAAAAGCAATGCTCACGGGATTGTCTTTAATCGGACATCCAAAACGACATTGAAACCTCCTTAACAGATGATTTCAGCCATGTCTGGCTGAAGACGAAAAATTTAGCGCTAGTAGGGAGGCAACCCATGCAATTTGTTGTAATTTTTGTTTTCATATTTTTTGAATACATGTTGTAGAGTTTTTAATTTTGTGTGTTGTTTTTGTAGGGAAAAGCACAAACGAAGCATTTTAAGACAGAAGGAATGGTGTTTGGCAATCAAAGATGAGAAATAATTCATTAGCGATGGCTGAGTAAGGAATAAAATCTTGAGACGCATCCTAATGAATTTATACTTTATGTCTTTTACTTTTAAGTTTTTACTATCCCTAGTTATGTGTTAGTTATCTGGGGTTGTGATGAATTCTAATATCACCGGTTTATAAGGGGTTATTTTATAGTTTGGGTAATTTAAAGGTTTACTTATTAAGTCTTAAGCTTATGCTTCTTGTTGTCTGATCACCAATAAGATTGATGTGGTAAATCTAAAATGAACTAGACATAGGGATTTTAGGTTTCAGCCTTAGACTTAATAGCCCACGATCTTCCTTGAGGATAGATAACCCTTTATAGATTTCCTTACAGGATAGACATATACCTGTCGGGCGGGGGTAGCTATAATTGGAACTTAAACTTAATGAATCCAGATAATTTGGTTGACATATACATATGGTTCAATTGGGTTAAACTGGGTATTTGCGTCTGACCATCGACAGAGGCTTTTGCATAATTTAGTGTTCTAGGTTAGTAAACTGATTTATTACACAAACATAAAATAATCACTTCATCTTTAAATATATTAGAAGGATTCACAACCCTAGATCTTTGTGTCTTTTGTTATTTTCTTTAGTTCTTTCTTTTGTCTTTTTTATTATTTATTTATTTATTTAGCAAATCTACAATCAACCAAATCAATCAAGCAATCATTCTCTTCTCCCTCAATTAGATATTTGTAAATAAATAGTATCAATAATTAATAACAACAGTAGAAATTAAGTCCTTGTGGGATCGATATTTTTATACTACTTGAACGATACGTGCACTTGCGTTATAACGTGTGTGTTCTATTGCCGCTTCAGCTGCAGCAATAATTCGCATTTGTTGTTTATTCGGTAACAGTATCTTGCTTGGAATATTTCCAGCTCACTGTACCGTTATTCAAACTGTATAATACCATTTGCGACTTTTAGTCGTCTTTATCGGTTTAGGAAACTTGCAGTAGTGATCCCAGTCACTTCAAGTTCTCCATCTCCATAGACTAAGACAGCATCCTTAGTTCTCTAAGATATTAACGGATGTTCTTAACTTCAATCCAGTGACTATCACTCGGATTGGCCTGTTTGTGAATCCATATGCTCAAAGCGTATGAGACACCAGGTCGCGTATATTTTTTAATGTACGATTCCACGGAGAGTTTTTGAAAGTCAAGCTTTCGCCGATTGTTATTTTATGGGAATATCATTTCCAAGAAATGACATATTATCATCATTATTTATAGGACAGCCACTGTCAATGCGCTCCCACTAACCCTCTTATATACACAAGAATCTTTTCGTTTTGAATTAAATCATACTCCATTATGATTACATCAAAACGATAATTCCAAGAACCTATGCTTGCTTCAATCCAAACATGGATCGAATAACCTGCAAACCTTGTTTGCTAGTTATGGTACGACAAAACCGACAGGATGTTATAAACATCCTCCGAAAGGTTTCCTTTTCAGGAAAGCGATTTTCCCGTTAAGCTGACATATTTCATAAATAAAATACGCAGCTTTAGCAAGCATTATCCAAATGGATTTACCGTGGCAACAGGTAAAAGGTTGAATCGTAATCAACACAATGTTGAAAATGATACCTTTCCGCTAAAAGCCTAACTTTATACGTTGGTATGTTGCCATTCATGTATGTCTTCCTTGAAGACTTATAAGTACCAATAGGCACAATGCCTTGCGGTACATCAACTAGTATCCAAACTTGTTGATATACATGGAATCCAATTCGGATATCATGGCACTTTGTCATAATATGGTAGTCGATACCTTGTATCACTTCCTCATACGTAGTCAGTTGGTATACCTCAATAAGATAGACATCTTTATGAGGTGAGATCAGAACCCATACCCCAGGTTATTTTCTGACTCTCTCCGACATACGTGGTTCTTGTGTATTCGAAGATTATGGTATAGTTTCATCCTTGATGAACTATTTGTGTTCCATCAGGAATTGGTGCCTGGAACAGTATCACTCCGATTTTCATCGAGTTATACTATCCTCCCACTTACCACTGCATATCGGTATTCCTCTCAGGAAAATCGCATTGCGAGCAACAATCTAATTGTACAATACTTATGGTATCCCTAGATAATCTACAATTTGGCACTTATCCAATTTGGGTTCTAGTTTGGTATCATCCAAACATATGCCTAGCATTCCCAAATTTATAGGAATGAGAAACCCGGTTTCTTTCCCGTTCATATCTAATATGAAATCTGTCAAACAGACTTTTATGGAACCTTATTCTAAATAAGTTCTTGCACTGTTAAAAGCTTATCCGTTGAAGGAAATGGTAGCTCAGAGCGACTCATGATTAACCTTATCATGTCCAACAAAATTCAGTCACTCAGTTCGGACACACCGTCAACTTGACGTGTTCCGGGAGGAGTCCTCTTTTGAAAGAATACTTTACTCTTTCAAGTATATTAGAAACTTATTGCTTAAGTATTTTCCATTACGGTCTTACCGTGACGGTATAATACTATAGCCGATCTGTTTTCGATCTTTGTTCTTCAATAGAACACATAACCATAACGCAATGCCACATCCGTAAAGGTCACGAAATATTCATATCCACATCTAGCCTAGCTAGACATGGGCCCACTTGCTTCACTATGAACTAGGGCTTACAGATCAGTGGCATTTACACTTTTACCAAGTAAATCGTATTTTAGGCACTTTGCCCAATAAACTAGATTCGTAGACTTTATTTGATTAGAATCAAATCAGTCCTGGTACCCGCTCTTCAAAAGTGCGGATATACGATTCTGTTTAATTGTGTCCCATACAACAATGCCACAATTAGTTTCATCTAATCAAATCAGTTTGAGCTATTTATTTGTCATATATATATTTGAGATTTATTATATCACAATATAAATGTTGTTATTCACATCTAATGTTTTATCTCAATATCATATTTATATAATAAAACACTTTAGTGTTCTAGAATATAAAGGTTCATCCGCAGCGGGTTAAACACTGATATAAAGATAATGTATCTAGTCAAACTAGTTACATTATAACAGTTTCCAAATTTAGGTACTAATCCGAAAGTAGTTCCTAAATTTAGGTATCTACGGTTAAAACAGCGACTTTCGTCCCGTTTCCAACACGTAGATAAATCTCACTGAAGTCAGTATCCTGCTCAAGCAGATTCTGAACATCAATATATATATATATATTATGTACTACACTAAGTATTTAAAATCTAATTTTAATACTAGTAGTGAACATAATGTCGACAAACATATTTGAAGTCAGAGCCTTGCTCATCTTCAATTCCTTCATGTCTGCTTTGTTCAAACGGCAGTCACGCTTCCGCGATCCCGTTTGCCACATTGTAGGCAGACATTTTGGGATATGTCCTTTTTTCTTCCCAGAAGATTATAATGATTTTGCCTTTGCCATTTTCACACTCTAGAAGCCTTTGGCCAAGCCTTGGCCTTCTAGAATATCGAAGTAAGGTGCGCCATGCGCTACTTGCCTAATAGCAAAGTTTTGACTTTATCTCCATGAGAATAGTCATTAATTCTCCAAGAATTAACTTTCGCAATTTTAGTACTTCTAAAATCTAAATATAGATTTATAAAGATCCTTCAATTTCTTCATCATACTTTAAGGATCTAATCCTTAGTTCTGATTCAGAAATTAAGGAGTTTACTGCGACAAGCTTAATGGATTAAGCACTAAAGTTATCATCACATAATCTTCCAAAGATTATGCTCTACTGTTTGCTTAACTTCGGGCTTAGGCTTAATATATTATTTTATCAAATAAAATAACTTATTATTTTCCAGGACCATCATGAAATTATTCCCAATTTGAAAATTAAACCATTAAATACATTTTCCCTAGGATTATGTATTAAACGTTAATCTTTCAATTTTATCTTGATTTTAATAGTCCAACTATTTAATCAACGATTTCGGTACTATTTTATTATAATGATTACTATAGTTCAACTATATAATCAACTATACTTTAATAGATTAAAATCAATTATATTGATCACTATAATCCAATTATAAAATCAACTATAAATGAATAGTTTGAATATAGTCCAACAATTAATTAAAACATCATTTAAATATTAGTCCAACTAACATTTAATTTATTTGACGAATGATATTTGTTTGAGCGCGTATGGCAAGTAATTAAACGAATATTGCAAATTTCATTCTTGCCTCCCACTATTTTTCGGAGAGCCTCTAACCCTCTGTCGAGTACTCGGGAAACCGTGTTTCCTAGTGGGCTAGGATCCCGTTAAATATCACACAATCTTGACTTTGGCCAACAATTATATGATAATTAACTAGGTATATCTCTAAGATCAATTGGATCCAATCCAATTCCTAGATCCGGTAGGGGGACATCAAATTCTGAAACATATATCTTATATATGCCAATACATCCAATGTATTACCTAACCTTTTTCCTCTAAATCAATTAAGCATTGGCTTTGGCACAACAAACTTAGTGATCCCAGTCAAGCGCGACCCATTGACCATGGAAAGCTTCGTAATCAATGTCGATGGAAAGAAGTGGTCTTGACTTGGCCAACAAAACTACAACTTGGACAAGGACACTGACATGTAACAAAACCTTCGTGATTCAAACACATCTTCAACAGACAAAGGCTTGACTTGGGCCAACAAACCAATGCCGTCTCGGATCTTGAGTGAGAATCACTCAATGGAAGGAAAGACGCTAATATTAAACGAGGGTTTTTCGAGTGCAATTGGCAACCAATTTATTATCTTTGTTAAGGTCTCATCATCATACACCCTTAAACATGCATTCTAAATACATAATAAAGCGCATATGAAAAATAATAATGATATGCGGATGGATACTTTACACAATTGATCCTAGATCAAATCTCTCACTTTCTCTCTCCCACTAGCACAAATATTTCTTCTACCCGTTACATTACACTTCTAAAGAAACCTCATTTACATTGAGGGGAATAGGTGAGAAGAGAATACAAAGAAATGAGAGGTAATAAGGTTGGACACGCAGGTCCAATTTAATAAATCAAATTTATTACACAATTTCTAAAATTGCCCCACCCATCTAATATCCATCCGATATACATTATTCATGCATCGCAACCATGTATTCACACAAGCATGTTATCAATCAATCTAATCAAATTAATTAATCTGATAATTAGTGATCATCTAATGTTCAAACAACGATTTGATTTTGCTCTCGAGTCAAACTCATTTTTGCGAATAAGTACTTAAAGTACGAATTCTCGAATTAAATTAAACTACATAATTAAATCCAATTTAATATGAATTCAATTCTAATTCACTATTTAATTCTAAATTAAATATTACACTTTAATAATGAACTTTTACGATTTAAATTCCAAATTTAATCGTTACGGGTCTCAAAGCCCGATTACGTCCAACGTCAATTTAATTAAAGTCCAATGGGCTTTTAATTAATTTCTTAAGGCGTGGACTTTTGGTCAACTCGGATCAAACCGAAAACCAAAGTCCAATCCGGGAGTTACCCCATAAGCCTAGAAATCAATCTTGGCCCATTAGGCCCAATTAAACTTTTAAGGTTCATTAAGTCGCATTTGGGCTTTATGGAAGCAGTTTTGGGCCCAATTGGATCCAACCAATTTGGCATAAACCCAACTTTGTACAACAAAGCCCATTTAGCCCATTTACAACACAACAAGCCCAAATCCAATTTAAGGCCCAATTTAATTAAATACAAAAATTCCAAATTTCACATTTAATTAAACTAAAGTGTATTAACATAATTAATCACCCAAATCAATATTTCCAAAACACCAAATTAGTACTAATTAATCACTCTACATCAATTAGTGTCCAACACAAATTAATCAAAAATCAAACCCAATCATGCTTCTAATGTCTCGGCAATATAGGGTAATTTTTGTCCGATTCGGTTTCAATCCAACTAAACGCACAATCGACATTAAATCATATTCCCGAATGATTTCCAACACATCCAATTGTCAAAAATCAAAAATCCCAAGACATATTAGGGCACTATCCATTCGGCCATGACCAAAAAAATTGGGGAAAAATGTTCCAAACATTATTTCAACAAATTGATCCAATCAATCCTCAATTAAAACACATTTAAGCATACTAATCAATCCAATTTCATTAATCATGCTCAAAATCAAGTTTGCCCAATTTTAAGCCCTAAATCAATTTCATGCTTTTAACCAAGCTCTGATACCATTGTTGGCAATTCTAGGGGTCCCAAGGATCACAAATCAAGCATGAAACACAAGTGAATACATTCGAGAAGTCGCGGAATACTTACATCGATCGATTGAACGACGCGGAGACGAACAAAATGACTTTCTGCCCATCATTCACTGCTTGGCAGTGATCAGATTTGCTCACTGGTTTGCACCATTTGGAGGTCCTCGAACAAGCTCCAAGCTTCGTCGAACGGTTCCCGGCTCATGGGTAGACTTCCCTATCACCTTCGCATGTCTCGTAAGTGTGCTAGCACTTGATGATTTTACCGCAAAACCATCACTCTTGCTCCCCTAACTCATGGTTTCTTGACAGAAACCAGTAAGCTTTTTGGCCTCCATGGGCGTGTGAAGTAGAGAGAAAGAGAGAATGATAGATGTGTTGAATTGTTGTGAAAAGTTTGAAACAAAACACTTATATATTTTCCAAAAATAATTAAGTGAATTACCACATTTTAGGCTTCCAAAAAGTCAAATGAAAAGCCTTCCAACAACTACTATCAATCAATCAATCACATCAATCAATCAAGTGTCACATCACTCAAAGTGACATGTGATTTGACGCTTGATGCGACTAATGATTTGACGCTTGATGTGGCTTGCGTGCCGCACTCGAATTCGAAATGCGAATGCGCTCGCAAATAATCTCGGGCTCGGGTTCGCTAATTCCAAATAATGAATTTTCCGTTGCGTCGTAATTAAATGATTACGCCTAGCGAAATCACTATTCACGTCGCTAACGAATTAATTCTAAATTAATTCGTTCGCCCGAATTAAAATCTAATTTTAATTCTGCGTCGAAATCTAATTTCTTTTAATATATCAAATATATTAATTCTTGATTAATTCCAAATTAATCGTAATCTCTCTTTTAATGAATATTTTATCCCAGATAAAATATCTCCGCAATTAATCCCAGATTAATTTTCTCTCTTCTAATTAATCCCAGATTAATTTAGAGTGCGAGTTATACGTCATCGGTGAATCTTGGGAAGCAACCCATGAGATCCCCGGATATGTTGGCAGTAAATTCGGTCGTCGGACTATCCGAACACGTAAGTACCTCGTACTACGTTTATACCGATTTACAAGACAAGGTTGGCCTCTAGCAAAGCGCCATGCCTACCAAATTCTCTGAAAATATCCTTACAGGAATAAAGGATCTGTATCAGGCGTAGTATACGTTGTATTGCGTATTTCTGTCCAGTATCGGATGATCACATGCGAGGCCTGGGGCTGGTACAGTGTCTGCCCCGTACGAAGCATATATCGGATTACGAGCAACTATTCTCTTTAGTAATCGGATAATCATGACCAAGTCATATTATCCCGACGGTTGCAACCTTATATAGAGAGCCAGTTCTATATCCCTGCGCGATCATCAACTTCATATGACTGGAGTGACACTTCCGTCTTGACATCACACCCAACACACTACGATTCTCGATATACCCAGAATTGGCGTACATAGAAATCGGTTAAAGCCCTGGAAGACCTCAACCAAAGTATATTGATTTTCGTATGCATTAGCGGTGCAAGTCTCAGGTTAAGACCAAATACACCTACCCTGATTCGGATTTCCATAGACACATAGTCATACTACCAATGGAATTTCGAGGGGGGTCTTATCCAGAGCGAAGCTGTTTCCAGTACCATCGGTAAAAACACAACCTCCTATTACACTTGCATGAGTATCCTATACCCAAATATATGAGAACTATGTCGTTGTGTCCTCACAACGCGCACAAGTGTAATACTAGTCTTTTACGCATTCATCGATGTCCAATTTCGATAATGCTCTGACTAGGGATGTTTAATGATTTATCCTTTCTTGGACTGATAATGTCTCATATCATTCTCCGTCCAGGAACAAATCATTGGGACCTCTCATCATTTATATATCTAGGTGATCTAATCAAAAATGATAAGAGTGCAATCTCCTTTGTCACTTAGTTAATTTGTACAACAACACCGTAATCTGTACAAATAGTGACGCTATGGGTCATAATTGTCCAACAGGATTATAGTTTGGGTAATATAAGATTTATTTATTGAGTCAAAATCTTAATGCTTTTTATTAACTGGCCACTAATAAAATTGATTAGGTAAACTTAAATAAACTAGACATAGAGATTTTAGGTTTGAGACCTTAGACTCAATAACCCACGATCTTCCTTAAAGTTAGATAACCCTTTAATAGATTTCCTTACAGGATAGGAATATACCTGTCGGGCGGGGGTAACCATAATTGGAACTTAATCTTAATGAATCCAAGTAATTTGGTTGACATAGACATATGGTTCAGTTAGGTTATCCTGGATATTTGTAGTTGACCATCGGAAGAGGCTTTTACATAATTTAGTGTTCCAGGTTAATAAATCAATATTTTACCCAACTATAAGTTAACCACTTCATCTTTAAATAATATTGGAAAGATTCACAACCCTAGCTAGTTTTTAATATTGAATTTTCTTAAATATACTTTCAAGCAATTTTATTTACTTATTTTTAAATCTTCACCATTTCAAATCAATCAAACAACCTGTTAGATACTAGTAATCATTTGACCTCATAAAATTAATAGATAAGGTTTTAAGTCCTCGTGGGATCGATTCTTTTTATACTACTTGAACGATATGTGCGCTTGCGTTATACGCGTGTGTAAGCACCGGTCAATAATTCATATGAAATAAATGATGCTCAATTTTAGTTACCACATATAATGGAAACTTGGGAGTATATTGAAAGAGTAATAATTAGAGCATAAGCATTAATTTTTTTCTAGACAGATCATGGGAAGTACAAAGTTGGCACAACATGAAGAGGTGATTTCCTTTGAAGGGTTACCCCAGTAGCTTCCCTCATGTCCAAATTCTCCTCAACTACAGCATTGGGCAATTTCCAATCAAACCAGTACAAAAGGTTGGCTATCACATACTCAACTGAAGCTATGGCAAATGACATTCCAGGGCAGCCTCTTCTTCCAGCACCAAATGGGATGAATTGGAAATCATGGCCTTTGTAATCAATAGGGTTACTCACAAACCTCTCAGGCAAGAACTCTTCAGGCCTGTCCCATAACTTGGGGTCCCTCTGAATTGCCCATCCATTCACAAACACTCTAGTTTTGGCAGGAATATCATAGCCTCCCAATTTGACATCCTCTGCTGTTTCTCTAGGAACCAAAAGTGGAACTGGTGCATGTAATCTAAGAGTCTCTTTGATGACACATTGAAAGTAGTCCATTTGATCTATATCCTTCACATTTATATGTGATTTCCCTTTCACCACACTTCTAATCTCCTCTTGAACTTTCTTCATGATCCTAGGATTTTTCAACAGTTCTGCCATCACCCATTCTAAAGCTGTTGCTGTAGTATCAGTTCCTCCCACAAACATGTCCTGAGAAACATAAAAACAAAACTTTGATTAGCCCTGCATATGACTAGTGCCATGTTAGAAGATCAATATGTGCCAGAGGCGGCCTAAGAACAGTCCACACAAACAATTTACACTCCATTTTAAAAATTCGCATATTGCCCTCGAAACTTATGGCAATTTAGGGCCGCCCCTGATATGTGCATGTGTGTAGAGATACCATTAGAATTGCTTTAAGAGTGTCCTGAGTGAGCTCTATTGCAAGATTGCCATCCTTTTGAAGTTGGAGAAGTATATGGACAAAATCCTTTTTATCATCCTGATCAGTTTGTGATACTCTGTGCTCTTCAATCACCCGATCAAGCAAATCACCCATAGCTCTAGCAGTTTCATTCAAACGACCAATGAATCCGGTAAGAACATCAATCCATTTCAAAGATGGATACAAATCTCCAAAACAAAAGCTTGTCATAAGCATCATCTGCCTTCTTGTCAACTCCCCAAATTCTTCTTCTTCAACCTTCCTACCAAAAACGCACCGCGATGCTATGCTGTTGGAAACAGCAAGTAGCATCTCGGATAAGTTAAGAGATCCCTCATTGGAACACGAATGGCGAATTTTATAAATCAAATTAGAAACTTCCTCCACTCTAACATATTGAGCTGATTGAACCCTCTTAGTACTCAAGAGTTCAAGCACACAAATCTTCCGAATTTGTCTCCAGTACTCGCCATAATTAACGTTACCCAGATCTTTGCATTCGTAAAGGAGGATGTGGGCAGCAATGGTTTTGGGCCTGTTTGAGAAAATAACATCATGAGTCTTCATCACCTGGCTAGCCAACTCGGCCGATGAAACGACAAGACTTTGAGAATTGCCAAAGTAAATGTACATTAAAGGGCCATAACGATCGGAGAGGGCTTTGAAAGAGCGATGTGGGAGATTTTTCAGAACCTGGTGAAGGTTGCCAATTATGGGTAACTTTGGTGGTGATGGTGGTAAGTTGAGTTTGTTACTATGCCGTCCGGTGAGCTTGAGTAACTGTACAAATGAAAAGAGGAAGATCAGAAGAAGAATTGAGAGGGACAATAGATGGTAATTATTTTCGGATATGTCTAGAAAAGGCTGTAATTGCTTCAGGATTATTGATGGCAAAGCCATTAATTTCAAGTTCGAAACTTTTCACTTTGCGGACAAAGCATACAAAACTTATATTCTTACGAGGTTTCCAACTCTTTCAAATATGAGAAATTATCATTTTTCTGCCTGAGTTTCTGCTAAGATTTACTCAAATTCGAAAATTTTTAAAATATATTAATTTTCACCTGAAATTATTAATTGTACATCAATATTTATTTAAAATTTTAACGAAATTATCATTATTCCACACTTGATTTATAGAAATTGATATACTTTAAAAGTCTTCGGAGTTTTTATGATTTTGATCAAACTTAGTCGGAAAAATGATAATTTCCCCCCTTTAATTTAATCAGCTGATAATAGCAAGGTTACGGAATGAAGCAAGCAATTGCAAAGAGACAAACACAACAGGCCGAAGTTGCCAAAAACAAATAAGCAAACGAAGACAATTTAAATAACATAATTCCCCTCGTTGTGTCCTCAATTCCCTCTTTATATATCCCAGAAAGCCAATATCTAAATTTTGTTTTTTCATAAAACAAAACAAAACAACACGCTTGTTTCTTAGAAAATGATGTCCCATGTAAAATATTCATAATCTGGGCTTTCAGTAATTGTCGAGTCATGAATAATGGCATACAATAATTAATTATTAATTAATTGTAATTAATATATATCAATGCTGACTCTGATTGTGTTATTATATTTGAGGGAAATGACACATGATTATTTTGTAATTTATCAAAATGATATTTTAGTTCTTATAATATAAGTTTTAGTCTCTATCTATCAATATTTTATGTTAATTTTGGGTTACTTTTCATTTAATTAGTATTAAATGATAGTAAAAATTTATTTCAAAATTAGATGAAAAGTTACTCAATTAATAAAAAAATATTTAATGGTAAAGACTAAAATTTGTATTTTCTAAAATTATATGGATTAGAACTTATATTTCTAAAACTATAAAGATTGAAATATTGCTTTGATGCTTATTGGAAACGTTGGAAATCCCGCTAATATATCATCCTAATCAGACTTAAGCAGAATAGGTAAAATCTCCGACTGCCCATGCTCTTATAATAAATACACTATTTAAATTCAAACTCAGAATCTGACAATCAAATTCTAACCCTTAGTTAAATTGGGGCCGATCATTTTCATTATATTTTAAAAGGAAATGCTAATCGTTAAGGATCTATTTTAGGAAAGTTCTTATGAGAAAAATGAAAAAGTAATTAATATTTTGATAAATTTTTATATTCCTCATAAAAGTGATGTGAAAACTTTCCTAAAATGGATTCTTAGGGCACTCGTTAGCATGACCTATTTTAAATAGTTGTAAACTTGTTGAAAATAATCATTTATTGATGTTGTCATTAATTTATTAATGAACGTTGTCTTTTATTCTAAATTACAGATGCTTTCCGGACCAACCGAGGACTTAATTTCTACTGTTGTAATTAATTATTGATACTATTTATTTACAGGTATCTAATTAAAGGAGAAGAGATTGATTATTTTTGGTTGGTTGAATGTGGATTTGCTAAATAAATAAATAAAGACACAAAAGAAAATACAAAGGAAAAATAAACAAAAGACATAAAAATATAGGGTTGTGATTCCACACAATATTATTCTAAGATAAATTGATTCTCTAATATATGTGTAATAAATTAGTTTGCTAACCTGAAACACGAAGATATGCAAAAGCCTCTTCCGATGGTCAGATGCAAATACCCAAAATAACTCAATTAATCATATTCATAAGTTAATCAAGTTACCTGAATTCATTAAGTTCAAGTTTCAATTATGGCTACCCCCGCCCGACATGTATATTCCTATCCTGTAAGGAAATCTATTAAAGGGTTATCTATCCTCAAGGAAGATCGTGAGCTATTGAATTTAAGGCTGAAACCTAAAATCCATTTTCCGAGTTCATTTTAAGTTTACCACATCAATCTTATTAATGACTAGTTAACAAGAAGCATTAAAACTAAGACTCAATAAACAAACTTGAAGTATTAACCATAATAAAGAAAATCAATTATTAAATGTGTGGATATTGTGCTTCATCACTTTCCTAGAATAAAAATAAAATGCTGGGGTTAGGGGATCCATCTTTACTAATTCTAATTTAGAAATCTCTCTTATTATAATATAGAAATTATCAGTGATATTACCAACTAGGGGTGGGCATCGGATCAGATCGAATCAGATCCGATCAGATAAAATCGAATCGGATTTGATTCATTAATCCGATCGAGTAGCGACAACTGGATTTGACGGATTTCGGATCGGATCGGATTTTTTTAATTAATTAATATACAAAACGACGTCGTTTTGTATATTTTAATTAGGGTTCATTCTTTTCATTTCAGTGACAGTCTTCACTCTTCATTCCATTATTCTTCTTCGTTGTTCATTCGGTCTTCACTCTTCATTTCAGTGTTCACAGAATCACAGCCTTTTGCCGTCGCCGTCGCCGAGACAACTCGAAGAAAGTAAGTTCCCTTTGACCGTCCCTACAAAAATCAATATTAGGGATTTGATTTGATTTTGTAATTTCTTGGTCTAACATGGAATCTATCTCCCTTTTTGATGTTTGCCTGTTTGGTCTTGAAAATTGCATGCACGTGTTTTGAGGCTATGTGCTTGTTGGGTTTTTTTTTTTTTTTTTTTTTTTTTTTTTTTTTTACTTGGATTGGCCGATTGGTGGTGCTTGCTGGTGGTTGGGGTTTTGGTTTTTGTTGCATGCTATTACTGTATATCTCATGGACATAGTCAGGGACTCAGCAGCCACACTTTACACCTTTATTCCAGAAGGACTCTCCAATCTCCATGAAACTAAGCTTGTATGTATTAGTGCGAAAACTGTGAAATGAACAACCTTGGCCTGGTAATTGGGGCACCCCCAAGTTTCATTTCTCTGCACTGCACAAATAAAATATCAAGTAATTACCACTATGAAACCATATAAACATTACAAAAATTTTAATATCGAAGACTCAATCATAATTCTTGTCGTATATAGCAATCCAAGCATTTCTTTATATCTTTAGCAGCGTATGAGTATGCTCATTCAATAGTTCAGCTTGATGAGCACTTATATGACACCTCAAAACAGTTTGTGAGTCAATATTACACGCATTCACAAAAAAAATATTACACGTTATCCTTTATTTTCATATGCTTGTAGATTCAACTCTGTCTGTTTCTTTCAATTCTTTATTTTCATAATTATAGATGAGTCAGTTTGGAACCTCCCCAAACAGTACTGGGTCAGACTCAGATTCTATTGATGTACAATTAACGGAAAGTGAAACAATGAAACATAAGAGAAAATGTCCATCAAACTCTGAGAGACCACCATTGTCGAAAAAACCTGATTCATCGCCATCAATCACATCAGTAGCAACAAAAATAAGAAATAGAAGATCTGAAGTATGGAAAGTTTTTCGCATGTGTGAAGATAATCCGGATAGGGCTGTATGTATATATTGTCAGAAGACTTATGCTTGTAGTTCGAAGGATCGCTCCACAACCAACTTGAAGAGGCATATGGAGACTTGCAATCATACTTGGCTTATTGTGAAGCACAATGCGTTTTGGTTGGGGTTGGTGAAGTGGGAGACACAAGTGGAAATCTCTCCGTCAGAGACGGTCATTTCAATCAAACATCGTGTCAGAAAGCTGTTGGGAAGATGATCATTGTTGACGAGCTACCATTTAGCTTTATAGAGAAAGAGATTTTTCTACATTTCTGTAGTGTTGCCGTCCCTCGTTTTAATGTCCCATCTCGTAGGACTATAACTAAAGATATCCTACAGACGTATGCTAATGAAAACGTTATATTGAAGAGTATTTTCTCTGCGGGTTATTAGAGAGTTAGTTTGACCACCGACATATGGACATCAATTCAAAACATTAATTACATGGTTATCATTGGACATTATATAGACAGTGATTGGCAGTTGCATCGGCGAATCCTTAGCTTTTGTCCAATTAAAAATCATAAAGGAGACACTATCGGAAGGTTAATAGAGTCTTGTTTACAGCACTGGGGTATTGAGAGAATTTTTACTATAACAGTGGATAACACCAGTGCCAATGCCGTAGCCATCCAACTGTTGGTGAGGAAGATGAGGTCGTGGATGGGAGATGCAATGGTGCTTAATAGAGAGTATGTGCATATGCAGTGTTGTGCTCACATATTAAACTTAGTTGTGTATGATGGTTTGAAAGAATTGTATGACAACATTATAGTAATCCGTAATGCTGTTAAGTATGTGAGATCTTCTCCATCAAGATTGAAGGCATTTAAATCAGCGGTAGCACGTGAGAGGATTGAAAGTAAGGGCAGTGTCTACTTAGATGTTCCTACTAGATGGAATTCCACATACTTAATGTTGAATGCTGCATTAGACTTCCAGAAGGCCTTTGATCGAATGATTGATGATGATGGTCATTATGCTCCATATTTTAGAGATGATGAAAATGAGAGAAAAATGATTGGACCTCCTACGAATATGGATTGGGAGAAAGCTCAATACTTTACGGATTTTTTTGGAGATTTTTTATGATGCAACAAATATGTTCAGTGCCTCATCTACCGTCACATCTTGTTTCACCTACAATGAGATTTGCAAGATTCATACTAGCTTGAAAAACCTGGCGCGTAATGAACATCCTATATTGCGTGAGATGGCCATATATATGAAGATGAAATTTGATAAATATTGGGAGACCACTGCCAAAATAAATAAATTATTGATTATCAGTACTATTCTTGATCCACGACGTAAGATGACATTTGCCTCTGTTTGCTTTGGTATACTTTTGATAATGATAATGTTAAGATGGATGAAATCAGAAAGTCTACTAGAGATTTATTGAAAAGATTATACGACACGTATAATGATTGGTATGGCATAAATGGGTTGTTTGTTGACGGTGATGGATCAAGAGGTGGGGATGTAACTGGTGTTGGTGAATATGGGTCTAGTGCTGGTAGTATGACACAATCTCAGCCATTTGTTAGACCGCGAGCACAAGATAGAGTACGTAAGTGCAATACAAACATGCAACCTGATGATCCGTTTCAGGTTTTTCAGACTCGTCATGTCATTCATCAAGAGGATAATACTGAGGTTGAAATATATTTGATGGAAACTTATGGGACTAGTCGTGACCCTAGCTTTAGCGTTCTGAGGTGGTGGAAAACAAATGCTAGTAAGTATCCATTTTTGGCTAGGATTGCTCGTGATATTTTTGCAATGCCGGTATCGACAGTGGCATCTGAATCGGCATTTAGTACGGGCGGTCGTGTTCTTGATAATTTTCGTAGCTCATTAACTCCCGTTATGGTCGAGGCTCTTATATGCACTCAAAATTGGATACGAAATAGGCTTACAATTGACAAAAACAATGAAGTGGAAGCAATGCTATTGGAGGCTGAGTATTACGAAAAGCTTGAAGAAGGTAAAAAAACTTATCACTTTGTTTTTCAATTTTAAGTTTTTTACAATGAATATCATAAAATGCAAACTTAGAATAATTTTTTTTGTTTGTATTCTATTTGAAGAATATCACAAGTTACAATATGAATCACAATCGCTGGATCATGTTGTTAGAAACAAAGTTTGAGGATGAGTATCTTGAAGGTACAATTTTGACAATGTAGTTAGATCACTAGATGGATTTCTTTCGCTAATCTTTTTTATAGTTTGTATTTCGAATGAATACTTTAAACTTGAAAATGTAGTATAAGCATAAGTATTGGTTTGAGTGTGATAGCTATTATATATGTAGATTGTAACAAACCTTTGCCTTTGCTTTTAGTGAAACATAGTAAGTAATATGACTATGACTTTCTTTTAAATCAATATGAGGTGACATGGTTCATTAACATGCAGATCTTGGTGTTTGGTTCATTGTTTAATGGAAAGTTGGAAACATGTATATTTTGTTCATTGTAGTGTGGAAAATGTCAAACGTAGCTTTATATGTTGCCTCAAGTTGTGTATTGTAAGAATGAGCATTTGGGTTGTGTAGTGTTATAGTTCTTTTGGCAGAGAAAGCAGACAAGTTTCATTTGCAGTTAGTTTATTGCATGAGTTGTTGTTTGACTTGTTTCAATCACATTTTCAGTCACAGTTAGTTTATAACTTTATATGTTAAAGTTTTTGTTTATTTATGCAAAATTTTGATGTTTTGATTGAAAGGGAAGCTTGAAATTTGCGTGCATTTTGATTTTGAGCAATGAGCAGAATCTGTTTGTTTATTTACACAAAATTTTGATGTTTTGGTGGTGCATTTTGATTTTGAGCAGAATCCGTTTGTGAACAGTTGGGGGATTATATCATTAGTGATGTTTTGATAAAAGGTATCATTAATATGATAATATTTTGCTGGGTTGTATTTTTGTAAATGTTTTGGACCAGGCAGATTATATCATTTGTTAGCTTTGCTTGATCTTCAATTTCTTGGTCATAAGTTTCTATTTCTTATCATTTTCATTTGCTTCATGGTAGGATAGGTTTGTTTGCATCTTGATTCTTGACAGTACCGTAGTAGGATGGATATGAGCACGAAATATTTACGTTTATGAACAGTTGGGGCTACATGAATCATATTATATGAACAATTAGTTATTACTTTTCCAGTTTTCAGTTATTGCTTTTAAATTTTAATTTCCTACATGACAAGTAATGTCATAATGTGTTTTTAAGTGTTTTATGTTTTGAATTTTGATTGCTTTGCCTTTATCAAATTCAGTTTCTTTATCAAATCAAATTTATCTGGATCGTTATCAAATTCGGATCAGTAATCAAATTCTGATCGGTAATCAAATTCGGATATATTATCAAATTCGAACAGTTTACCGAATTCAGATAAGTGTTCGAATCAAACAGATCCGATCCGATAATCAATCGGATCGGATTGGTTTGATCCGATTCGATCCGATTTTTTCGGATCGGATCAAACTGAGTTTGATAAGAAAATCGAATCCATTCGAATCAAATATCTCCATGCTTATCGGATCGGATCGGATTCGAATCCGGTCTGATCCGATCCGGATCCGGTAATGCCCATGGCTATTACCAACCGACCATATAAGCGGTGTTATCATTAAGTCAGATTTTAATTAAGTCTAACCGACCATAAATGCAGTATCATTATTTATCCATAAACCAGCCATATAGGCGGTAATTATCTGTCACCTAAGACCGACCATATAGGCGGTGTCACATTATGTCAAATAAATAAATCCAGCCATTAAGGCTGTAATCATTTAATTTAAATTATAATTTCCATATTATAATTAAGAAAGATTGATCTAAACTAAATTAATAAAAGTTTCACCCTTCCCCCAACGGAAATCTAACTACAAAACATAAAAGAAAAGAAAAGAAAAGAAAAGAAAAGAAAAGAAAAGAAACTACTACTATTACTGAAAATAAAAATGCATAAATTAAATTACTAAAAATAAACACACAAGATATAATCCTTAAATTCCTTACAAAAACCTAAGGAAATAATGAGAATTACAAATGAAATGGCTTGGTATTTATAGGAAAATCTAAAGGTTTCCACCAATTTCTCCACCAATTGCTCCACCAAACATGGCACCAAACATGGCATCAAACATGGCACCAAACATGACACCAAATATGACACCAAATCCTCCACCAAACATGCAAGCATGTTTGGTGGAAGTTTGACAATTTTTATTTTTTATTTATTTTTTGCTTTGAAAATGACTTTAATAATTACACGTAAAACACATCCGGATATTTCATTAATTTCGGTCATGAAATCTTCAGAATTCGAAATTATTTTGTTCTTCAAAGATGTAGATCTTTGAGTCTTCTTTAATCTGGAACTTGAATATTGGAGTAAATTGCTATGGCCAAAATACGACAGTTACGCAAAGTTGGAATTTCCGAAACTGTACTTCGTTAGAACACCCTTTCAAGTTTCCAATATCCAAAATCAAAATGTCAAGTCCAGTTTTTGCTCTTATTTGACTCAAATTTCATCCTAAATGATTCCATTAAGTCCCAATTTTATTTTATCTGCAAAATAAACTAAAACAAATCAAAACGTTCATCCAACCCGAGAAACTAAACAAAATATTAGGTAAAATGGGCGGTAAATATTGATATATTTTCTGCTCATCACACCCCCAAACCTAACATTTTGTTAGTCCTCGAGCAAAACAATAAAATAAAATACAATAAACAATTAAAATTTAACTAAGCCACTTTGGTAGGGATCACGATTGCATTTAGCGTATGCAACAAGCCTTTAAACCCATAGGTGACCCTAGTGGACGAGTTGTAGTCTCGTGAGGGCTTACAGTGATGATACCCACAAACGTCAATCTAATGCACACAAAAGCAAAAATATAATAAAATTAATGCACACAAAAGCAAAAAGTCAATAGAAAAGAGAATAAACATGTTAGTGACTGAACATGTGAAACTTCTTATCCAAGTTAGTAGTTGTTTTCTTTCTTTCTAAATTACCGAATAAGTAAATTCTCTGATTATTTTTACCATTATCCATATACACAGGCAACAAAATATTAATCAACTCATTTTGCCCACAATAGTCACAAGTGCATTTGAAAAGAGAGTAATATTTTTGTCCTAAAGTTATATCAGAATTCACATCTTTTTGTAGCAATGGAATAATTTTTTTTTTGATTTTTTTTATTTATATACAATATCTTACATCCATGTAGCGAGCTTTGGGCCAGTGACTCCCAAATCAGTTGGCTTTAGGGCACTAGGTGTTAAGACACCCCTACAGACTTAATTACTCAGACTTCAGATATATATATTTTTGCAACATCTTCGATCCATGTAGCGAGCTTTAGGCCAGTAACTCCAAAACCAGTTGGTTTTAGGGTACTAGGTGTTGAAACACCCTTACGGACTTAATAACTCGGATCTCAAACGTTTTTTTTTTTATCCCATCGCTTTTTTAGATGCTTCCTCCAATTAAACTAGAGCACTGAATATTACAAACTCATCAATTACTTCTCATGTCTGTATGTTACCAAGCAAGTTGATAATACCTGTCAACTGAGCATATGAAGATCCATTTTAGTCAGTATTATGGAGAATTCACAAATTAAATACTTCAAAGGAAATAAACAAAAATTAACTTGTTCCGAAATAGGTTGAGATACGTCTCAGGAGTGGAAATTCCTTACATAACTATCTCTCACTAATTTCACCTGATTAGTCATATTAAAAACACAAAAACATAAAATATTTTTTGATTTTTTTGTAAAAATTTTAATTTTTTTTTTCGAAAATTTTAGACAAAAAATAAAACAATAAAACAAGGTACTAATTAACTATTCCTCTCCCCCAAACCTGAATGAGAAATTGTTCCCAATGTCTTAAACAGTATAAGAAGGGTTTAGAAAACCATATCTGGTTAGCTGAAATGCTACATCTAGAAAGAAAATTACAGGTTAAGATCCAGATTTATCCGACGCTTCTTACCACGATCATCTTCGCACCATTTTATCTTGGAAATGATAGGGTCAATCTGTGGTTCATAAGCTAAGATTTGGTCAAGTAAATTCTGGGCAATTCTGGCAGTGAAAATGAGTTCTTTCAGAGGTTTTTTCATGAACCCATTTCTCTGGGCATCATCAAGAAACACACAAAGAAAATCATAAAATCCATCAACGTTAAACATCCCAATTGGTTTCTGGTGTATGTTCAAGTTTGCCCAAGATAGCACGATAAAAATTTCCTCCAATGTGCCCAAGCCACCTAGCAAAGCAATAAAAACATATGCATGGTTAATCATTTCCACCAGTCGCTTGAACATACCTGGTACGATCAGTTCCTCTCCGTTTGATGGTCCAATCAGATTCACCTCCGCCAAGGGTTTGGGATGATTCCCAAAACTGGACTGCCTTCTTCCTGTACAGCTTTTGAAACGATCCACATTAGTCTAAGATTTCCTCCGCCATATACTAGGTGCATATTCTTTTTGGCTATGACTCGACCCAATTCATGTGCTGCCTCTACGTATTGTGGCTTAGTACCAACACTAGTACCGCAAAAAACACAAATGTTTTCAACTCGTCTTCTTGAGGTGGCTTACATTTTTTTTATATGTATTTCTTCTCAAATGTGGATGCCTTCAAAAGTGCAATGACGGGTTGAATTTATAGTACCTGAAAAAGGTGAGTAATAATAGCACTAGAATCTTCCAAAGACGTTTGTTAGCTAAACAACAAAAGAAATTGTGAAAGGTCAAAAAAAATCTGGATCCTGTCTGCGAAAATCAATATAATTACAACAGAAAAGTAAATCAAAGAAATTATTAAGGCAACAAAATTGTGTACGCAATACGCCACTCGCTTGGTATATAAATTCATTAGGAGGCGTCTCAAGAGTTTATTCCTTACTCAGCCATCATTGAGGAATTAGCTCTCATTTTGTGATTGCCAAACACCATTCCTTATGTCTTAAATGCTCCGTTTGTGCTTTTCCAACAAAGTGCATAGGTTGCCTCCCTGCTAGCGCTAAATTTTTTGTCTTCAGTCGGACGTGACTGAAATCCATCTGTCAATGAGGTTTTAGTGTCGCTTTGGATGTCCGATTAACAACAGTCCCATGAGCATTGCTTTTGAAGGGTCTCTTCCAACGATAAAGTGGCAAAAAGAATTTAATCTCATTCAGTACTCGTGTCACCTTTTTTATCTTTGTCGCTCCAGTGGTTCCTGAAAAGAAAGAAAGAAAATCAGAAGGTCTTGTATGGTGCTTGACTTTGAATGGAAGTTCCATTCTGTCAAGCTTCTGGGCGATATCTTTGATTTGTACTCCTCAAAACAGTGATGTTTCGCCTGAATTCACTGGATCTTCAATAAGGTCAGACATTTGCTCCTCCATTTGCTCTGCTTCTTGCTCCACCTTTTCTTCACATATATATTTTAGGATTTCCACATTCAATTCTTCATCTGTCATCTGTGAAATGCATGCATGCTCCATACGTGTCAACTTGAGGATGTAAAGAGATGTCAGATTTTAGGTCTTCATCCTCTGATATGACTGGCTCAGGTAGATCTTCTTCAAATATTTGTATAATGGACGCTCCAAGATCTTCATTTTGAGGATAGAGAATTCCATCCTCATTTGTTGGTGTAGTTGGTACTAACAGCTCATCTTCTTCATCCTCGTCAAAATCTGAATAATAAAAATCAAACAGAGACTTTGTTGGTTTGGGCTCATGAACTGATACCTCTGGTACTTGATACTGCTCAGCCCTTTCTTCTGTCAATGTGTCATTGTGAAATGCTTGGTACTCGAAGGCTTTGTCAGTTTCATATGCTTCTTGAGATATGTAGCTCTGGTTTTCTGTTAATTGTCTGATTTGATTTGTCAGTCTCTGAATGGATACTGATTGTCTCTGAATACTTTCGAATTGATTCTGGTATGTTTCAAGCATTGTATCCAATTTTTCGTCTTATGTCTTGAACCAATCTTTGAGCATGTCAATCATCTGATCTTCCTCTGATGGTTCTGGTTCTTGATGAAGATTGTAGATGGATGGTGAATAAGATGGAAAATGTGGTTATGTGAAATATGCTGGCTCTTCGTACCTTGATTGATTCCGATATTCTGCCACTCTGAAAGGTATACGTATTGATCGCTCGGGGTGGTTACCATCGCATATCACACATCTCCCCATTGCGTTCTGATGAGCAAATGTAGTATTACTTGGTTATGATATCCAGTGATAGTTATTGGGCTGGACAACAGGCCTCAGAAAACCGGATTGTTGCTCTCTGAATTGGGGTGTATCTTCTTCTAGTAAAGCTCGTAATTTTGAAATCTCTCAATGAAGATCCATGTCAACCACTTGAAAAACAAAAGAAGAAAATAAAATTACGGATAAAAAGAAAATCATATACAAGTAAATTAGATAGCTTCAAAATTAATAACTCAAGAAAAATAAGTCCCCGGCAACGGCATTAAAAACTTGACTGACGTAATCACACGCGTATAACGCAAGCGCACATATCGTTCAAATAGTATAAAAATATTGATCCCATGAGGACTTAATTTCTACTATTGTTATTAATTATTGATACTATTTATTTACAGGTATCTAATTAAAATGATAAGGGATTGATTATTTTTGGTTGGTTGAATGTGGATTTGGTAAATAAATAAATAAAGACACAAAAGAAAATACAAAGGAAAAATAAAAAAAAGAAAGACACAAAAATCTAGGGTTGTGATTCCACACAATATTATTCTAATGATGAATTGATTCTCTTATATATGTGTAATAATTAGTTTGCTAACCTGAAACACGAAGATATGTAAAAGCCTCTTCCGATGGTCAGATGCAAATACCCAAAATAACCCAATTAATCATATTCATATGTTAATCAAGTTACCTGAATTCATTAAGTTCAAGTTTCAATTATGACTACCCCCGCCCTACATGTATATTCCTATCCTGTAAGGAAATCTATTAAAGGGTTATATATCCTCAAGGAAGATCGTGAGCTATTGAATCTAAGGCTGAAACCTAAAATCTCTTTTCCGAGTTCATTTTAAGTTTACCATATCAATCTTATTAATGGCCAGTTAACAAGAATCATTAAAACTAAGACTCAATAAACAAACTTGAAGTATTACCCATAAAAAAGAAAATCAATTATTAAGTGTGTGGATATTGTGCTTCATCACTTCCCTAGAA
>SKCR01025686.1:0-55058 GCA_019454045.1 Zanthoxylum bungeanum
TTTTAAATCGGGAATAAATTTCAGGATGGTCCTGGAAAAATAATAACTTATTTTATTTGATAAAAACGTATTATGCCTAAGCCTGGAGTTAAGCAAATAGTAGAGCATAATCTTTGGAAGATCATGTAATGATAACTTAAGTGCTTAATCCATTATGTTTGTCATAATTATGTTCACAGCAAGTATTAAAATTGGATTTTAGATACTTAGTGTGGTACATAAAATATATATATTGATGTTCAGAATCTATTTTGAACAGGATACTGACTTCAATTGAGATTTATCTGCGAATTGAAAACGGGACGAAAGTCGCTGTTTTAACCGTAGATATCTGAATTTAGGAACTACTTTCGGGTTAGTACTTAATTTAGAAACTGTTATAATGTAGCTAGTTTAACTAGAAACATTATCTCTATATCGTGTATAACCCGCTGCGGGTGTACCTTTATATTCTTGAACACTAAAGTGTTTCATTATATAAAGATGATATTGAGATAAACACATTAAATGTGAATAACAGGATTTATATTTTGAATATAAATAATATCTCAAATATATAACATGACAAATAAATAGCTCAAATTGATTTGATCAGTTAAGAAACTTAATTATGGCATAGTTGTCAGGGACACTACTAAACAAGAATCGTATATCCGCACTTTTGAAGAGCGGGTACTAGGACTGATTTGATTCCATTCAAATAAAGTCTACGAATCTAGTCTATTTGGGCAAAGTGCCTAAAACACTATTTACTTGGTAAAAGTGTAAATGCCACCGATCTGTTAGCCCTACTTCATAGTGAAGAAAGTGGGCCCATGTCTAGCTAGGCTAGATATGGATTTGAATATTTCGTGACCTGTACGGATGTGGCATCGCGTATGGTTATGTGTTTCTTTTGAAACACAAATCGGAAACTTTTAGAGTTTCGACACGAAATAGACAAATAGATCGGCTAAAGTATTAAACCGTCATGGTAAGACTGTAATGAAAATACTTAAGCAATAAGTTTCTAGTTTTTATGAAAGAGTATAGTATTCTTTCAAATAAGGACTCCTCCCGGAATTCGTCAGTTTGACGGTGTGTCCGAACGGATTAACCGAATTTTGTTAGACATAATAAGGTTAATCACGAGTCGCTCTGAGCTACCATTTCCTTCAACGGATAAGCTTTAAAACAGTGCAAGAACTTATTTTGAATAAGGTTCCATAACAATCAGTTTGACAGATATCATATTAGATATGAACGGGAAAGAAACCGAGTTTCTCATTCCTGATAATTTGGGTATGCCAGGCATAACGTTTGGATGATACCAAACTAAAAGACCCAAATTGGATAAGTGCCAATATAGGTTATCCTAAGTGAAACCTTAAGTACAGTACTTATAAATCTCACATGAGAACAATGTGATTGTTGCTCACCATGCGGTTTTTTCCTGAGAGGAATACCGATATGCAGTGGTCAGTGGGAGGATAGTGATACTCGATGAAAATCGGAGTAATACTGTTCAAGGCACGAAGTCCTTAATGGAACACAAATAGTTCATCTATGATGAATCTATACCATTATCTTCAAATACACAAGAAACTAGTAGATCGGATAGAGTCAGAAAACAACCTAGGGTATGGGTTTCTGATCTCACCCCATAAAGATGTCAATCTTATGGAGGTGTACCATCCGACTACGTTATGAGGAAGTGATACGAGGTATCAACTCCCTGTTATGGCAAAGTGCCATGAGTCCGAAATGGATTCCATGTATAACAACTATGTTTGGATACTAGTTGTTGTACCACAAGGCATTGTGCCTATTGGTACTATAAACGTCTTGAAGGAAGACATGCATGGAAGGCAACATACCAACGTACAAAGCTGGGCTTTTGACGGAAAGGTATCGTTATCAACATTAAGTTAATAACGGTTCAACCTTTGTAATGTTGCCATGGTAAATCCATTTTGAAGATGCTTGAAGATAACTGTATATTTCATTTATGAAATGTGTCAGTTATAGATCAAAATCGCTTTCCTGAAAAGGAAACCTTTTGGAGGATGTTTACAACATCCTGACGATTTTGTATAACCGACAAACAAGGTTTGCGGATTATTCGATCCATGATTGGATTGAAGCAAGCATTAGGTTCTTGGAATTATCGTTTTGATATAATCATAATGATGTATGATTTAATTCAATACGAAATAATTCTTGTGTATATAAGGAGGTTAGTGGGAGAGCGCACTGACAGTGAAATTCCCATATAGCTATTGTTGAAAGCTTGGCTTTCAATAGAAATTCTCCGTAAAATTCTGGGGAGTAACAACCTTTATTCAAGGAATAAAGA
Source organism: Zanthoxylum bungeanum (assembly GCA_019454045.1). NCBI lineage: Eukaryota > Viridiplantae > Streptophyta > Magnoliopsida > Sapindales > Rutaceae > Zanthoxylum > Zanthoxylum bungeanum. Next base: position 2,336 of record SKCR01025686.1, read on the forward strand.
TCTACTGGGATAGATTTGGAGTTGTTAACACTCTCTGGGAAATTGTACATTTAAAATGTACTTGACCTGATGTATCATACGCTTTGAGCATATGGATTCACAAACAGGCCAATCCGAGTGATAGTCACTGGATTGATGTTAAGAACATCCGTTAGCATCTTAAGAGAACTAAGGATGCTGTCTTAGTCTATGGAGAAGGAGAACTTGAAGTGACTGGGGTCACTGTAGCAAGTTTCCTATAACCGATAAAGACGACTATAAGTCGAAAACGGTACTATATAGTTTGAATAACGGTACAGTGAGCTGGAAATCTTCCAAGTAAGATACTGTTACCGAATAAACAACAAATACGGGTTGTTGCTGCAGCTGAAGCAGCAATAGAAGTCATTTGGGTCGAAACAAATCTAATTAGATTAGATATAGTTCTGTTAGCAGCTGAGCTAGGCGTCAGCACATGCTAAAGAATTAATGGTCTCATCAACGATCCAGATACATACTTAGATACTCATCTGATTCATTCGGATCATTTATCGTGGCGATATGATGATCGAATAAATCGCATCAAGATGATAATCATGCAAATCCGCTAACGAATGCATTTCTCAGCAGTTTGAGCCAACCGTACATAGTTCGGGTGTATGACACTTGAGTGACTGGCTATGTGCCAAGTGGGAGATTGTTGGACAAAATGACCCATAGTGTCACTATTTGCACAGATCATTGTGTTGTTGTTGCAAATTAACTATGTGACAAGGAAATTGCACTCTCATCATTTGTGATTAGATCACCATAGATATATAAATGAAGAGAGGTCCCTATGATTAGTTCCTGGACTGAGAATGATATGAGACAGTATCAGTCCCCGAAGGTTTAATCATTAAATATCCCTAGCCGGAGTATTATCGAGACTGGACATCGATAATACGGAATAGGCTAGTATTGCACTTGTGTGCGTTGTGAGGGCACAACGGCATAGTTCTCATATATATAAGTATCAGATACTTATGCAAGTGCGATAGGAGGTCGTGTTTCACCGATGGTACGGGAAACAGCTTCGCTCTGGATAGACCCCTCGGAATCCCATTGGTATTATGACTATGTGTCTATGGGAGGCCGAAATCAAGGTAGGTGTGTATAGTCTTAACCTGAGACTTACATCGCTAATACTTGCGATAATCGGTAGACTTTGGTCTTGGTGGTACAGGGCTTTAACCGGTTCTGTGTACACCACTTCTGGGTTTATCAGAGAGTCGTAGTGTATTGGGTGTGATGTCAAGACGGAAGTATCACTCTAGTTATAGTGGAGATGATGTCAAGTAGGATACGGTATTAGTGCTCTTAAGTGCTGGCCGGCCATCGGGATATTATGACAAGGTCATATATATCCGATTATAGAGACTAGTTACCAGACATCCGACATGTGCTTCGGACGGGGCAGACACTTATCCAGCCCCAGCCCCAGCCCTAGCACGTGACTATCCGATACTGGGCTGATATACGCAATACTACGGTATACTACGCTTGATACAGATCTATATATTCCTGTAAGTATATTTCTGGAGAATTGGGTAGGCATGACGCTTTGCTAGAAGCCAACCTTGTCTTGTAAATCGGTATAAACGTAGTACGAGGTACTTACGTGTTCGGATAATCCGATGACCGTATTTACTGCCAACATATCCGGAGATCTCATGGGTCGCTTCCTGAAGATTCACCGATGACGTATAACTCGCACTATGATTAATCTGGGATTAATTAGTAAAGAGAGAAAATTAATTAGAAGAGAGAGAAAATTAATCTGGGATTAATTACGAAGATATTTTATCTGGGATAAAATATTAATTAAAGAGAGAGAACGATTAATTTGGAATTAATCGATAAAATGATATATTTGATATATTATTAGAAATTAGATTTCGACGCGGAATTGAAATTAGATTTTAATTCGGGCGAACGAATTAATTTAGAATTAATTCGTTAGCGACGTGAATAGTGAATTCGCTAGGCGTAATCATTTAATTACGACACGATGGAAAAATTCGTTAATTTGGAATTAGCGAACCCGAGCCCGAGAGTGATTGCGAGCGCATTCGTATTTCGAATTCGAGCGCGGCACGCAAGTCACATCAAGCGTCAAATTGCTAGTCGCATCAATTGTCAAATCACTTGTCACTTTGAGTGATGTGATGTGACATGACATGTTGTAACTTTATTAAAGTGACTTGATGTGATAAGTAAAAGTGAAAGGTGATGGAAAAGCATTATTGCTTTTGCTTTTGACCTTTTGACTTTACTTTTTGAAAGTAAAAAGTGGTAATTGCTTTTATTAATTTTTGAAATTATTAAAACCATTTTACACTTTCTCTCTTTCTTTATTATATTCGAAAATAAGGGTTTAAAAAGGGAGATTCACGTTTCTCTCTCTAAGTCCACGTTTTAGGGTTTTGTTTTAAAAAAAAATAAAAGCTTCTCTCTCTCTCACGGTCTCATTGGCCGATTCTTCTTCATTTTTCTGGTTTGGACACACAAAATGGAGAAGCTAATGATCTTGTTGCAAGATCCTTGTGCTAGCACACCATATGGGTTATATTAAGGTGATATGGAAGTGAGTTTGTGAGCTTGGAATCTCAAAGCTTGGAGCTTTAATGGAGGTCTTTAATGGCCGAAATTTTGAGGATTTTCACAGCCCAACACCGTGCAGTTCAGTAGCTCCAAGATGGCCAAAACCGAGCTTGATGGAGGAAGAAAAAGACTTGTGTTCTTTGCATCTCAAACCAATCATTGTGAGTATATGTTTCCGCCATTATTCCTTGATGTATTCATGTGATTTTATGCTTGATTTGGATGATTCTTGGGACCTATATTAGATCTCTACAGTTTCGGACTTGGAGGTCCACCTACTCGATCTAGGAATTGGATGAGATTCAATTGATCTTAGAGATCTACCTAGTTAAGTTTCATACAACTTGTAGGCCAAAGTCGGAGGCAAGCATTAAATTTGCAATTTCGCTTAGTTACTTGTCAATACACACTCATTTCATTTTTCGTCATTAATTATTTATAAATATATTAGTTAGACTAATATTCAATTGTTGTTTTAATTTAACCGTTGGACCGTATTCAAACTACTTCATTTGTAGTTGGTTATATAATTGGATTATAGTAATTAATACATTTGAATTTAACCAATCAATTGTAGTCGATTATATAGTTAGACTATAGTAATCATTATTTTCGATTGTACCCGAAATCGTTGATTGGATAGTTGGACTATTGGAATCAAGATAACTGAAATATTAGCGTTTAGAACATAATCCTGGGTGAAAATGTCTTTAAGTGGATTCAATTTTCAGATTGGGAATAGAACCTCAAGATAGTCCTAGGAGCTGATAAGTTATTCTATTTGATAGAGAAACCTCTTGGGCCTGAGCCCGAAGTTGAGCAAATAGTGGATCATGAGCTTTGGAAGACTCATGGTGATGATAACTTTAGTGCTCAATCTGTTATTTTTGCCAGAATGACTCTTTAATTCCATCGTCAGAACTAAGGATTAGATCATTAAACCATGATGTTGAAATTAAAGGATCTTCATAGATCTAACCTTAGATCTTAGAAGTACGAATTGCAAAAGAAGCTCTTTCGCTCGTGTATGTCAGAGGGTACATCTGTCGAGCACTAGGTGTCGCAGATGATTGCTGACATCGAACTGCTAGGATTAGCTGTGCAATACCTACTAGGACGAGACTTCTAAAGATTAGATCTTACAGTCTCTGCCCGAAAGCTGGGGCAGGTTCATTATGAATCAAGAGAAAAATCTTGGAGAGTTGATGGCTAGGCTCAAGGAGGTAGAGCCAGACTTCTAAAAGGGGCAAATGCAAAATCGTCACAGTCTGCTGGGAAGACAAATGACATATCCCAAGATGTATGCCTAAACTGTGGCAAACGGGGTCACTGGAAGCGTAACTGCCATATAGACAAGGCAGACATAAATGTAGTGAAGGTGGGCAAGGCTCTGACTTTAGGTATGTTTGTTATAAACATGTCCACTACCATTTTTAAAAATTGGATTTCAATACTGGATGTGGAAAAAAAATATGTATAAATGTGCAGAATCTGCTGATTAGCAGGAGACTGGCTTCAGATGAGACCGTCCTATGAGCCGGAAATGACATGAGTCACTGTTTTGACCCTAGAAACCTAAGTTTTGGAACTGCCATTTGGGCATGTACTTAAATTTGGAGACTGTTATAATATATCTAGTTTGACTAGGAACATTATCTATGTATCTAGTTTAACCCGTTGCGGGTATACCTTTATATTCTAGAACACTAAGTGTTTTGTTTATAAAGATGATATTGAGATAAGCACATTAGATGTGAGTAACAGTATTTATATTTAGAATATAAATTAATCTCATACATATAACATGACAAACGAATAGCTCAAACTGAATTAATCAGATGAGACTTATTTGTGGCATTGTTGTCTGGGACACATTAACAAGACTCGTATATCCACAGTTTCGAAGAGTGGATACTAGGACGGATTTAATTCTAATTCAAATGATGTCTACGAATCTAGTTTATTAGGCAAATTGCCTAAAATATCTTTTACTTGGTAAAAGTGCAAGTGCCACCGATCTGTTAGCCCTCGTTCATTGTGACGTAAGTGGGCCCATGTCTAGCTAGGCTATAAGTGGATATGAATAATTCGTAACCTTTACAGATGTGGCATCGCATTACGGTTATGTGTATCTTATGAAACACAAGTCAGAAACATTTGAGTAATTCAAAGAGTTTCGACACGAAGTAAGAAAACAGACCGGTAAAAGTATTAAAAACATTACGGTCAGACCATAGTGTAAAATACTTAAACATATGAGTTTCAAGATTACTTGAAAGAGTATGATATTCTTTCATAGTGGACTCCTCCCGGGGCACCTCAATTTGACGGTGTTTCCGACCAGAGAAACCGAACTTTGTTGGATATGGTAAGGTTAATGATGAGTCGCACTGAGCAACCAATTTCCTTCTGAGGATACTCTTTGCAAAATGCAATACTTATTTTGAATAAGGTTCCATGAAAATCTGTTAGACAGACTTCCTATTAGATATGAATAGGAAAGAAACCGGGTTTCTTATTCCTGATGATTTGGAATGTTGGGCATATGTTTGGATGATACCAAACTAGAACCCAATTCGGATAAGTGCCTATTTGTAGGTTGTAATAGGGAAACCAAAGTATAGTACTTATACAACTCACAATAGAACAATGTAATTGTTGCTCTCCATGCGGTTTTCCTAAGAAGAATTCCTATATGTAGTGGTAAGTGGGAAGAAAGTAAAACTCGATGAAAATCAGAGTTATACTGTTCCAGGCACGGAGTCCTTACGGAACATCAACAATTCATCAGGGATGAAACTATTCCAATAATCTACGAATACATAATAACCGCGTAGGTCAGAGAGAGTCAGAAAACAACCTGGGAGGTATGGGTTTTTGATCTCACCTCATGTAGATATCAATCTTATTGAGGAAGATGAACCGGCTACGTATGAGGAAGTGATACAAAATATCGACTAATTTTATGGCAAAGTGCCATTAAGTCCGAAATGGATTCTATGTATACAACTAAGTTTGGACACTGGTTGATGTACCAGAAGGCATTGTGCCTATTGGTACTATATGTGTCTTCAAGGAAGACATACGTGGATGGCAACATATAAATGTACACAACTAGGCTTGTACAGAAAGGGTATCGTCAACGACATAGTGTCGACTACGATGAAATTTTTTCACCTGTTGCCATGATTAAATCCATTTGGATAATGCTTGCTAATGCTGGATATTTCATTTATGAAATATGGCACATGGTTGTCAAAATCGCTTTCCTTAAACGGAAACCTTTTGGAGGATGTTTATATACATCCTGACGGTTTTGTCGGGCCAAAACATGCAAACAAGGTTTACAAGTTAAATCGATCCATTTATGGATTGAAGCAAGCATAGGGTTCTTGGAACCAACGTTTTGATGAGATCATAATGGTATATGATTTCGTTCAAAATGAATATGATTCTTGTGTATATAAGAAGGTGAGTGGGAGAGCACTGACAATAAATGTCCTATAAGTTGATGATGTATTGCTTCTTAGCAATAACATTCCCATAATATAATCAATGAAAGCTTAGCTTTCATTAAAATTCTCCATAGTAAAACTGGGAGAAGCAGGATTTATTCTAGGAATAAAGATCTACTGGGATAGATCTAGAAAGCTGCTGACAACCCTCCCAGAGTTCGTACGTTTTTGAAATGTATGTGACCTGATGTCTCATATGCTTCGAGCATATATAGAGGCTATAAGGGTAATCCAGGTGATGGTCACCAGATTGATGTAGAGAACATTCTTGAGTATCTTGGACGAACTAAGGATGCTTTCTTAAGCTTTGGAGGAGGAGAACTTAATGTGACTAGGTTCACCGCTGCAAGTTTCCAAACCGACAAAGACGACTTTAAGTCGTAATAAGGGTCCATATTTAGTTTGAATAACGGAACAGTGAGCTGGAAATCTTTCAAGCAAGATACTGTTGCCGAATAAATAACAAAAGCGGTACATTGCTGCAGCTGAGGCAGCAAAAGAAGCATTTTGGATCTATATAATCCTAATTGGATTAGGTATAGTTATGTTAGCAGCTGAGCTAGGCTACATCATAGCCTAAAGAATTACGGTCTCATCAATGATCCAAGTATATACTTCGACAGTTTCATCTGATTCGTTAGATTATACATCGTGGCGATGTGATGATCGAATAAAATGCATCAGATGATAACATTGCAAATTCGCTGACGAAATTATTTCTCAGCAGATGTTTGAGCGACCCGTACATAGTTCAGGTGTAGGACACTTGAGTGATTGGCTATAGGCCAAGTGGGAGATTATTGGACAATTATGACCCATGTCATCACTATTTGTACAGAACATGGTGTTGTTGTACAAATTAACTATGAGACAAAAGAAATTACTCTTTAATATTTTGTAATTGGATTACCGGAATAAATAAATGATAAAAGTCCATATGATTAGTACCAGATTAATAAGATATGAGACAGTATTAATCCAAGTAAGGTTTAATCTGAATAAGGGTAGGTATATTTGGTCTTAACCTGAGACTTACATCGCTAATACTTACGACATTCACTATACTTTGGTTTTGGACATCCGAGGCTTTAACAGGTTCTGTGTACGCCTCTTTTGGGAATACCGAGAATCGTAGTGTATTGGGAGTGATGTCAAGATGGAAGTATCACTTCAGTCATATGGAGATGATGATCACGTAGGATACGGAACTAGTACTCTTAAGTACTGCAGTTATCGGGATACTATGACTGGGTCATGATTATCCCATTTTAGAGAATAGTTACCAGAGATCCGATATATGCTTCGTACGGGGCAGACACAATTCCAGCCCTAGGCCTAGCATGTGATATCGATACTGGATTGTAATACGCATTACCACGTATACTATGTCTGACAAAGATTACATATTCCTTTAAAGAATATTTCTGGAGAATTGGGTAAGCACGGTGCTTTCCTAGAAGCCAACATGCCTTGTAAATCGGTAACGGATAGTCTGACGACCGTATTTACTGCCAACATATCCAGGGATCTCATGGGTCGTTTCCCGAAGATTCACCGATGACGTTGGACTCGAACAAAATTAATCTGGGATTAATTATGAGGGAGAGAAAATTAATCTAGGATTAATTACGAAAGAATTTATCTAGGATAAAATTCGTTTAGAAGAGGGAACACGATTAATTTAGAATTAATCGGTAAAGTAAATTTAATAGTGAATTTAGATTTTACTATTTAATTTATTGGGCTAAAATAATATATTAGATATATTAAATGAAATCGGATTTCATCACGGAATTAAAATTGGATTTTAATTCTAGTGAACAAATTAATTTAGAATTAATTCGTAAGCGACTTTCGTAATAATTTTGCGAGGCATTGTTATTTAATTAAATTTGATTTAATTAAGTCGGAATGGAAAATTCGTTAATTCGGAATTAACGAAACCGAGCCCGAAATGTGTTTAGCGGGCCCACTCGGATTTTGAATTTAAAGTGGGGCCCACAAGTCACATCACTTGTCTATTTCATTTACTTTTGGTGATTGAAGTTAGTGACGATTTGTTAGCTTGTTTCTTACACAAGCTTATTTTATTTTGACTTGTGATAGACTTTTACCAACTCTTGGAGATTTGGTATTTGACATATTGATTTTTGAAAATAAAAAACTAGTAATAAAAAACACATTTTCTTCATTTTTTTGGCCAAGGGCCGAATTCCTCTCCTCTCTCACTCTCCATGTTAGCGTGAACTTAGGGTTCATATTTGATGATTTTTGATTCAAAAATCTTGCATGCTAGCACATATATGAAGTCAACAAAGGTGTTAGGGACACTAACCCTTAAGTTTGGAATTCAAGAATCAAAGCTTGGAGCTCAACATACAAACAAATGAGGGCTTGGAGCACTACACAAAGGATGGAAATTTTGTTATCTCTGCATCCTTATATCCGATTAAAGTGAGTATTTTTCCGCAATCTTACTTTGAGTATTCGCACTTATATATGCTTAATAGGTCATTGGTATGTTCTTAGAGAACCCAACACAAACAAAGTCTCAAAGTCCCACATTGGTTAGAAATGGGGAAGATCATGAGCATTTAAGGATGGACATGTATCTTCATTGGTATGAGGCCTTTTGGATATAGCCCAAGAGTAAACCATGAGGGCTTAGGCATAAAGTGGATAATATCATACCAATGCGGAGATTAGTTTTTTTCTAGGTTCCTCACAAATGGTATCAGAGCCATGCCCCAGAGTTAGCCATGTGGATGAATCCTCGGAATACAAAACAAAAAGTGGTGAGCCCCGATTGTGATCCGTGAATATACTCGGTTAGATAGGTGGTACGCTTCGGTCTCCATGGACGTGTCCTAATCCCAACACTGTGAAGAGGAGGTGGCCCGAGCTAGAGTAGACGGATGGAAGATCGTTTGATGGGAGGCTCGGTGGTCATTTGTTCGAGGGGAGGATTGTTGGGTCTGCAAAAAAAGTCCCAAACTCCCACATTGGTTAGAAATGGGGAAGATCATTGGCATATAAGGATGGACATGTATCTTCATTGGTATGAGGCCTTTTGGGTATAGCCCAAGAGCAAATCCATGAGGGCTTAGGCCCAAAGTGGATAATATCATACCAATGTCGAGATAAGTGGTGTCCTAGGTTCCTTACAAATGGTATCAGTGCCATGGCCCAGAATTAGCCATGTGGATGAATCCTCGGAATACAGAACAAAAAGTGGTGAGCCCCGATCGTGATCCGTGAATGTGCTCGGTTAGATAGGCGGTGTGCTTCGGTCTTCATGGACGTGTCCTAATCCCAACACGGTGAAGAGGAGTTGGCCTGGGCTAGAGTGGACGGATGGATGATCGTTTGAGGGGAGGCTCGGTGGTCATTTGTTGGAGGGGTGGATTATTGGGTGTGCAAAAAAAGTCCCAAAGTCCCACATTGGTTAGAAATGGGGAAGATCATGGGCATATAAGGATGACCATGTATCTTCATTGGTATGAGGCCTTTTGGTTATAACCCAAGAGCAAATCCATGAGAGCTTAGGCACAAAGTGGACAATATCATACCAATGTGGAGATAAGTGGTGTCCAAAGTTCCTTACAACTGTTGGGAAGAGGGCGCTGTTGGAGTTCTACGGTCCCAATGATCGAATAATAAGCATAAAAACACATGTGAATACAATCAACGAAGTTGTGGAATACTTACATCGAGCGGTTGAGCGATGCGGTGGACAACAAAAATCAATTTTCTGCCTCCTCCAAGTCATGGCAGTCCACTGTTTTGGGCTTGTGGGAACACAGGATCTGGGGCGACGCATGTTGTCCTGGGCTCGCGGCCCGGTCGGGATTACGGAGTAGCCACGGGGGACTAAACCGGAAAATAATAGAGTCGCCACCCGGTGTGAACCGGGAAAATGAGATTTAAGCCCGCACTCACCCCTCGCAAGGGAAGACCTCAAACCGTTGGATTCAGAATGGTCATTTACTTATGTCACTTGTAATGAAAGGATTTGTGTAATAATTTAATCAAGCTTAAGTAACACTTATTTCCAAGAGTATCATGCTTCTAAGTTCATATGCGCAAAAATAAAACTCATATGCGCAAAAATAAAACTTACACTTAAATTTGCATATATCTTACATTTAAGATTGCATGCTTGAAAGTAAATCAAAGTAGCAACGAACTCACAACTTCATTGGCATATTGTGTTCATGGAAACACAAGCACACACTAACCACGCAAGCACACATAAAAGCGAATCAAATAATGGCGACCATGTGATTTTATAGACATATCATACTTATACGTACGGAACCATAAACAAATAGTCATTACATGTCCATGTGTACATGAAAGAGTCAACTATGTAAATAATGCAAAAAGACAGTTAAGGATACAATTAGGCATTAAAGTAAGCATGCTATGACGTGGTGGAAAAGAAGATAACTAATATGGACACAAACACACATGTGAGCACTTTTCCAAGTGGTACGTGGAATTGTATCCCAAGTACAGACCGCACTACCGTCCATTCGGAATCGGCTACGGAATTTATGTCTGGGTTTCCATCCGATATACCACAAGAAATAATACTCAAATTTTATCATGACATGGATATATGAATTGTAATACGTTAAGCCAAGACTAAGGTAAGTGATGCAACCAATGGGATAAAAGTGCTTTTCATTACGATGCGTACAAAGATAAAGATAACTATATGAAACTTCATAATACATGAGTGAATGGTCTAGGTGGCTTTGTATTTGATCGGCAATGGTCTATTATTTTGTCGGCATTTTTGGTGCTGGTTGTATGCGTGAAATTAGGCTGCTTGGGGGGTTCTTTCCACGGCAATCTGAAGTGATTTGTAGGGCGTTAGGTGCGGCAGTAAGTGGGCAAAAGGCAGGGGGTTTTCTCGTGCAGGTGGCGTCTTTGTGGCTAGGTGTTTAGGCGTTAATTTGAGGGTTATTTGATGTCAGTTTATGCGTGAGGCAGTGGGCGTGAATGAGGACTTTGTGCGTGCGCTGAAGCTAAGTGCGTGAAGAGGCTTAGGTCTTAACGTGAATGAGGGTTCTGGTTTGTGTGTGAACAAAGGAAAGCGCAAGGCTAATAATATGGGTGTACCAATGCTAATAAATCCAGCCAAGACAGGGATAAATGATGCAATCAATATATGAAAGACTCGGCAAATATCGTGGTAAAGGTAGCCTTTTAGGCTTTTCTTGCCCCAAATGGAGAACCTTTTGTCCAACACAATAAGCCCATGCGCTTTTCATTACAATGCGTACAAAGATAAAGATAATAATATCAAACTTAGTATGCCAGATTGAACATTTCTTACATTCAACCTAACACGCATCAACCGGCGCGGCAAAGCGTCGTGGAAATGGTTTTAACCCCTCCAAATAGGGGACCTTTAATCCAACTTACTAAGCCCATGCGCTCGATCGCGTCATGCATACAAAGAATAAAGACAATAATATCAAACTTAGTATGCCCGATTGAACATATCTTACATTCAACCGAACACACATCAACCGACGGGGCAAAGCATCGTGGTAAAGGGTTTTAACCCCTCCAAATAGGGGACCTTTAATCCGACTTACTAAGCCCATGCGCTCGATCGCATCATGCATACAAAGAATAAAGACAATAATATCAAACTTAGTATGTCCGGTTGAACATATCTTACATTCAACCAAACACACATCAACCGGCGCTGCAAAGCATCGTGGTAAAGGGTTTTAACCCCTCCAAATAGGGGACCTTTAATCTGACTTACTAAACCCATGCGCTCGATCGCATCATGCATAAACAAGTAACATGCGGAATTTAAATGACGAATAATAAATAAATCAAAGCAACATAAAACACAAGAAAGTGCCATTTACCCAAGCGGTACATGGAGTTTTATCCAGAGTACAGATCATACTACCGTCCATTCGGAATCGGCTATGAAATTTATGTCCGGGTTTCCATCCGATATACCGTGAGAGTTGACACATCTTTAATTTTATTCCAAGGCCACAACATACAATATTTCATAATCCATGCATATTTTTCTACTCAAAGGCCACAACATGAATTTTAACATAACAATCATGCGAACAATACTCAATGAATAATAAAAATAAAACAGAAAACGAATGTGGAAAATACCCTCAGGTCTAAACTTTTTTTGCCGACTCTCGGACTTGCGTTTCACGGAGATCGGAAGGGTAAAGCTCCTAAACTTCTCTGGTTCACTGGTTTAGTGTGTTAGCTCATTATTTTGCTGTTTTGCTTGCTGTTTGGCCTCCGTTTTGCTGCTGTTTCCTCTGTATTTTCTGTTCACTATTCAGGTCACTGTTTTGGCGTGAATGGCTGCTATTTTGGGGTTAATTTGCTGCTGTTTTTGGGGTTAATTTGCTGCTGTTTTAAGGTGATTTTGGGCTGCTGTTTGCGTGTTCATGGCTGCTATTTTTGGGGTAATTTTCGGTGTATGTAGCTGCTGTTTTTGGGGTAATTTTCAGTGATGTGTGGGGATTTATGGGGCTGGTTTTTGGTGGTGATTAAGGGCTGTTTTGATGTTTGTAGGGGCTGTGAATGGCTGCTGTATTTTCGGTAATGTGATGGTGGGGATGAAGAGAATTGTTTGCTATTTATCTTGTGATTTGCGTGTAATGTCTAGGGTATCTTGCTGTTATTTGCGTGTGAGTTGTGTGTATGAGCTAGGGGAATGCATGTCTTGGTTAAGGGTTGTTTATATAGAGAAGGGCTAGGGCTTCTCCTTGTCTCACAAGGAATGGATTTGATTTAGTGTTAAAGAAGGAAAGCAATGGATTTGATGGAGACAAAATTGGTCTAGATTAGGAAGTCAATATATTTAAATTGGTTATGAGTGATTTAATTAGGCATGATATTTCTTTAATTTAGTATATGATTTTGTTTAGTTAGGAAGTTAATATATTTGATTTATCTAAATTAGGTATGATTATATTTTATGTTTTATTTAATTGGTAAATGGTTTAATTATTTTATTTAATTCAATTACATTATCTAATTAATATTTTATTTAATATTTTATTTAATTTGGGTATAATTTAGGGTGATGGGCGTGTGGGACTAGTCATGGTGGGCGTGTGGGCTAGATGTGGTAGTGGTGTGGGCTTTGTCTTGGTGGGTTAGGTGTTGTGTTGGTTTGGTGAGTGGGTTTGGGCCAAGATTGAAAGGTTCTGGGTTTTTTAGGCCAAAGGTGCTTTAAAACGGAGGTCCAACGAGCGAGCTTGACGCTAAAGAAGTGAATAAGGATCTAACGAAATACCGATTCCCTTCCGATGACCGTTTCCCACGATTTCCTTAACTAAAAAGGTAGTGCCTCCAACTGAGACTCATCATCGGGTTTCACATGCAAAAATGCAATGCCTACTGTCACCCCCATTTTGATGGGACTTGTGTAGTGTGTGACTTTGAACAATCCTATCACAGTTATGCAATGCATTTTCACTTACCTGGCTCGTCTGCTGCCTCGAGCTGAGTTGAGTTGATTTTGTTGTGAGGTGGTCCATTCTCGAACCGGGTTGATGAGAGGTGGTCCATTCTTGAATCGTTACTGTGAGGCGGTACATTCCCAAACCGTGCTCCATTCTCGGAGTGTCATTCTTGGTTTGTTCATTCCCGAACCTTGCTCCATTCTCGGATTACAATTATCAGCTTGTTCATTCTCGAACTTTGTTCCATTCTCGGATTACCATTATTGGCTTGTTCATTCTCGAACCTTACTTCATTCTTGGATAGCCATTCTCGGCTAGTTCATTCTCGAACCTTACTCCATTCTTGGATTGCCATTCTAGGCTTGTTCATTCTCGAACCTAGTTCCATTCTCGGATTGCCATTCTCAGCTTGTTCATTCTCGAACCTTGTTCCATTCTTGGATTGCCATTCTTGGCTTGTTTATTCTCGAACCCTGCTCCATTCTTGGATTACCATTCTCGGCTTGTTCATTCTCGAACCTTGTTCCATTCTTGGATTGCCTTTCTTGGCCTGTTCATTCTTGAACCTTGTTCCATTCTCAGATTGCCATTCTTGGCTTGTTCATTCTCGAACCCTGCTCCATTCTCGGAGTGCCATTCCAAAGTACCATACTCGGCCAGACTGATTCTGATAAAGATATGGGCCTCACTCCCAGAGTGGCATACCTGGCAAGACTAATACTGATAAAGATATGGGCCTCACCCCCAGAGTGCCATACCCGGCCAGACTGATCCTGATAAAGACATGGGCCTCAGCCCAGAGTGCCGTATCTAGCAAGACTGATACTGGTAATGATGTGGGCCTCGCCCTCAGAGTGCCATACCCAGCAAAACTGATGCTGATAATGATGTGGGCCTCACCCCAAACTGGTACTGATATGGGCTTCGCCCCCAAACTGGTACTGATGTGGGCTTCGCCCCCAGATTGATGTTGATGTTTGCATTGCCCTCAAACTGATGTGGGCCTCACCCCAACACTGTTACTGATGTGGGCCTCACCCCAAACTGGTACTGATGTGGGCCTCGCCCCAACACTGTTACCGATGTGGGCCTCGCCTCAAATTAATACTGATATGGGCCTCAACCCTGGGACTCATCCCTAAGACTGGTGCTGATGCGGGCCTCGGCCCTAAAACTAATGTGGGCCTCGCCCCAACACTGTTACTGATGTGGGCCTCGCCCCAAACTGGTACTGATGTGGGCCTCGCCCCAACACTGTTACCGATGTGGGCCTTGCCCCAGATTAATATTGATATGGGCCTCAACCTTGGGACTCATCCCTAAGACTGGTACTGATGCGGGCCTCAGCCCTGAAACTGATGTGGGCATCGCCCCAACACTGTTACTGATGTGGGCCTCGCCCCAACACTGCTACTGATGTGGGCCTCGCCCCAAACTGGTACTGATGTGGGCCTCGCCCCAGATTAATACTAATATGGGCCTCAACCCTGGGACTCATCCCTAAGACTGGTACTGATGCGGGCCTCGGCCCTGAAACTGATATGGGCCTCGCCCCAACACTGTTACTGATGTGGGCCTCGCCCAAGATTGATGCTGATATGGGCCTCAACCCTGGGACTCGTCCGTAAACTGCTGATGTTATATTGATGCTTCTGATTGACTTTCTTTTGCCGCTTTCTCTTTTCTTCTTTAAAGCCTGGGAATAAAAAAAAACACAAAACACAAAAAGAAATGCAAAATATGTTACATGTATGCATGCATGCGTGAATGAGTTTCACATCCCGTTGGGTTAGGTCTTCTGCTAATTCTCTTGGCGCCTGCTCAGTCTTCTTTTCCTCAGGCAAGCTACTACTTCAATCTTTCTACGTTGATCGGCTTGGTGAACTAATTCCCTTCCAAGTTTGATATTTTCACTGTCTCTATTTCCCAATTTCTAAATGTCTATCTTATCTTTTCTGTTTGCTTTTTTCAGGAATTCCCCGTGTTCTAAACATCGCTGAGTATCATAGTACCAGGGTCGAATGCTTTTGCCAAATATACTCATGTTACAGGTTGAAAGGAAGAGCCTCAGGCAAGTAAGCGAAATGAACGTCTTTATTATTATTAAGAAACTGTTCAAACAAGTAGATAAACTCAATGTCTTTGAAAATGCAAGATCAAATAAACCAGGAGTAACAGCTTCATCATTCGTAGCATTGCCTTCTTCCTTGGCCTATGTTCCCCCACTGCTGTCGTTCCATATCCCCATGAAAGAAGCTGAGTGGTTGAGAGCTTGGAGGACAAAAGTTTCATGCAATCCAGAGCTGATCATGTAGGTGGGTGGTGGAACGGAGTGGTAGTTTGGTAGAGGGTTTCTGTGTGTGTTGGGTTGTTCTTTTTCTGGGTCGGGTATTTTATGGGAATCTATGCGATCTTGAATTTCATGCCTGAGGCAGGTGCAGTTTTCGGTGTCATGGCCATGTAGCTGGTGGAAGTGACAATAAAGGTTCACATTTATGTGTGGCGGTGGGGGGTGTGGAAGTGGCTTTCCTTCTAAGGGTTTCAAGATTCCTTGTCCCTGTAACTTTTCAAATACCTTCGACAAAGGTCTACCAAGGTTGGAGAATTGCCGGTTCCTGATGGCAGCAACCTCGGCAGTAGCGGGGTTAGTCTCAGAATGCCCCCCAAAAGTCCTCCTATTCTGGCCATAGAACTTTCTGTTCTTAGCTTCTTCTTCTTCAATGTCCATGACAGTTTCCCTCAACTGCCGAAAGTCTGTAATCATAGAGGTCATACTCCTCAACTTGCCGTAAATGGAGGGCTTGGTGCCCTTGATAATCATTTTAATCTGATCCTTCTCCGAAGGCCTAGTCTGCATCTTCAAAAACTGACCTCTCCATCGGTCCACATATTCCTTAAAACTCTCCTCTGACTTTTGCTTAACATTCTCCAGATCGCAGAGTGACAGATCGATCTCTAGGTCAGTGACATACTGCTTTAGGAAGGCATCAGCCAACTCCCTCCAATCTTCCTTCACTTTCTTCTCTAAATTGTGGTACCACACCACGGGAGCTCCCTCAAGCGATATTCCAAACATCTTCTGCACTTGGCGCTGAGATAGGCCAACTGAACTCATGACTGATACAAAACTGTCGAAGATGCACCCTTGGATCCCCATTCCCGCTAAACTTAGCCATATCAGGCATCTTGAACTGTGCCGGCAACTGTTCTCGAAAGTCAGCGTGTCATAATCCAGCAAATCCTCATTCTTACCACTCATCTTGCGGGTAACTGACTCAACCTCATCCCGAAGCTTCTGTAACTCTGCTGAGACCAAGATACTTGCCTACTGTATACTCGCCATATCATCATCATGGATCATCAAAAGTGGGGATATCATCCCCTAATCTGTTAAGAGGTTCCTCTTGCCTTACATCCCCAGAACTACCCCCAGGACGAGACCCGGCTATACCAGCCACAGCAGTAGTCAAAGTTTGCAACTGTTCAGTGATCTTGGCGAGACCGTTCTCTAACTGATCAATACGGGATACCTCGTTATCAGATTCACTCATGCCTGTTACTGTTCTTTTAATGAGCCTTGTCCCTTCTCTAACCCAAACGGTATCTATGATGTCTTTTTGAGACATGGAAGGTGTTAACATGATACATGTATGTATAGGTGCATGAGATGCATGTAACATATATAACATACTAAATCAACTAAAATTTCACAAATCGGCCCGTTATCATTTTAGAAGTTGGGCTAACTGTCATAGGAGTGAACTCGTCCCAGTTAAATGGCCCAACTAGTTCACATCTCATGGCAAGGATGTTGGTTTCTATAATATGTCCCAAACAAAGATTAAGCATGTGAAATACTATATTTGAATATATATAAAAGACTTGAAGCATGGCGGAATCATACTTACAAAGCTATGTGATGAAGAAGATGATCAAGTGGTGGAAGCTCCAAGTGTTGGAAGATTCGGCCAAGAGGAGAGAAGAAGGAAGCTCCAAGCTTTGTGTATTCCTTGCTCTATGATGGTTTCCCTATCACCTCTTTTGATCCCTTGAAGGTGCTAGCCTTGCATGTTCCAAACATCAACCTTTTCTTCAAGCTTTTGGCAACCAAATTTGAAGAAGATGAAGACCAAAAATGCATGCAGTTTTTCGGTCAAGTAAAGGAGAGAAGAGAGGATTTTTCTTAATTGATTTTGATACCAAAAATCAATTTATATTTATGTCATAATTTTATTAAATTAATAATAAATCTATGACATAAACCATGCAATGGCTTAGAGTGTCAAACACTCAAACTCCATGCAAAACCTTTGAGTGTAATGCACACTATCACCATGCAATGCCTTAGAGTGTTTTGTACACTATTAACATGCAATGCCTTATTAATAAAATAATGCATATAATGACAAGTGTCATGTGGGCCCCACACATTTCCAAATGAAAGTGGGCCCACGTCCACTCACGCGTTCGGGTTCGATATTTCCGAAATACCGAACTTGCGTCGCGACGTTAATTCAATCGAATTTAAATAAATAACCGCGCCTAGCGAAATTATTATTTACGTCGCTAACGAATTATTTCTTAATTAATTCGTATGCCCGAATTAAAATCTAATTTTAATTTCGCGTCGAAATCGAATTTCAATTATTATATCGAATATAATAATCTTACTGATTAATTCCAAATTAATCGTTCTCTCTCTCTAAATAAGGCACTTTATCCAAGATAAAGTTTCTCCGTAATTAATCCAAGATTAATTAAATTCGAATCAAATATCATAGGTGAATCTTCGGGAAGCGACCCAAGAGACCTCCGGATATTTTGGCAGTAAATACGGTCGTCGGATAATCCGAACACGTACGTACCTCGTACTACGTCTTTACCGATTCACAAGACAAGGTTGGCTTCTAGCAAAGCGCCATGCCTACCCAATTCTCCAGAAATATTCTTATAGGAATATAAGATCTATATCAAGCGTAGTATACCGTAGTATTGCGTACATCGATCCAGTATCGGATGATCACATGCTAGGCCTAGGGCTGGAGATGTGTCTGCCCCGTACGAAACATATATCGGACATCAAGCAACTAGTCTCTTTAAATCGGACAATCCTGACCTGGTCATATTGTCCCGACGGTTGCAACCTTTTATAGAGTACTAGTTCTGTGCCCTGCGTGATCATCACCTCCATATGTCTGAAGCGATACTTCCATCTTGACATCACATCCAGTACACTACGCTTCTCGATAAACCCAGAAGAGGTGTACACAGAACCGGTTAAGGTCCCCAACCACCAAAACCAAAGTTTACCGATTGTCGCAAGTACTAGCGATGTAAGTCTCAGGTTAAGACCATATACACCTACCCTGATGCGGCCTCCCATAGACACATAGACATACTACCAATGGGATTCCACGGGGTCTATCCAGAGCGAAGCTGTTTTCCGTACCATCGGTAAAACACAACCTCCTATCGCACTTGCATAAGTATCCAATACTTAAATATATGAGAACTATGCCGTTGTGCCCTCACAACGTGCACAAGCGCAATACTAGCCTATTCCGCATTATCGATGTCCAGTCTCGATAATACTACGGCTAGGGATATTTAATGATTAAACCTTTATGGATTGATACTGTCTCATATCATCTCAATCCAGTACTAATCATATGGACTTTCGCCATTTATATATCAAAGTAAATAAAATTACAAAACGGCAAAAGGCAATTTCATTATCACATAGTTAATTTTGTACAATAATACAATATCATTTACAAACAGTGACGCTATGGGACATAATGTCTAACAATCTCCCACTTGGCCTATAGCCAGTCACTCAAGCATCTAATACCCGAACTATGTATGTGTCGTTCAAAAACTTGCTGAATGACGGCTTCGTCAGCGGGTCTGCAATGTTATCATCTGATGTGACCTTCTCGACTTTTACATCGCCACGATGTATAATCTCCCGAATCAGATGGTAACGTCGAAGAACATGCTTGGACCGTTGATGAGACCTTGGTTTCTTAGCCTGCGCTATAGCCCCGTTATTGTCACAATACAATGGAACGGGCTCTGCTGCTAACGGAACTACTCCTAATCCGATTAGGAACTTTCGGATCCAAACTGCCTCCTTTGCTGCTTCAGATGCAGCGATGTACTCCGCTTCTGTTGTTGAATCGGCAACAGTATCTTGCTTGGAAGATTTCCAGCTCACTGCTCCGTTATTCAAACAAAAAATGTACCCGGATTGTGACCTATAGTCATCCTTGTCGGTTTGGAAACTTGCATCGGTATACCCAGATACCGCAAGTTCTCCACCTCCATAAATTAAGAAAGCATCCTTAGTTCGTTTAAGATTTTAAGGATATTCTTAACTGCTATCCAGTGACCTTCACCTGGATCGGCCTGATAGCGACTACACATGCTCAAAGCATATGAGACATCAGGTCGTGTACATATCATGGCATACATGATCGATCCGACTGCCGAGGCGAACGGTATCCGACTCATGTTGTCTCTCTCTTCCTGAGTCTTAGGACACATGTCCTTAGACAGAGAGGTACCACGTATCATTGGAACCAATCCCCTCTTGGATTGTTCCATGTTGAATCGCTTCAACACTTTATCAATGTATGTACTCTGGGAGAGTCCAAGCAGCTTTCTAGATCTATCCCGGTAGATCTTTATTCCAAGAATAAAGGCTGCTTCTCCCAGATCTTTCATGGAGAATTTTAATGAAAGCCAAGCTTTCACCGACGTTAGCATGGGAATGTCATTGCCTATCAGCAATACGTCGTCGACATAAAGGACGATAAAAGTAAGTGCTCTCCCACTAACCTTCTTGTATACACAAGGGTCATCTGCGTTTTGCACGAAATCATATTCTTTTATGATCTCATCAAAACGTTGATTCCATGACCGTGATGCTTGCTTCAATCCATAAATGGATCGATTTAACTTACAAACCTTGTTTGCAAGTCTGGCACGATAAAACCGTCAGGCTGTTGCATATAAACATCCTCCAAAAGGTTTCCGTTAAGGAAAGCGGTTTTAACGTCCATCTGCCATATCTCGAAGTCGAAATATGCAGCTATTGCAAGCATTATCCGAATGGATTTAATCATGGCAACGGGTGAGAAGGTCTCGTCATAATCAATACCGTATTGTTGACGATACCCCTTCGCTACAAGCCTAGCTTTGTACGTTTGTACGTTGCCATCCATGTCGGTCTTCTTCTTGAAGATCCATCTGCATCCAATAGGCTTTACGCCTTCTGGTGCATCAACCAGTGTCCAAACTTGGTTGGCGTACATGGAATCCATCTCGGACTTCATGGCTTCTTGCCATAAAGCGGAATCGATATTTCGTATCGCTTCCTCATACGTAGCCGGCTCAT
This sequence comes from Zanthoxylum bungeanum, assembly GCA_019454045.1. Lineage (NCBI taxonomy): Eukaryota > Viridiplantae > Streptophyta > Magnoliopsida > Sapindales > Rutaceae > Zanthoxylum > Zanthoxylum bungeanum. The sequence goes on from SKCR01025686.1 coordinate 23,347, forward strand.
TATCCTCAATCAGATTAATATCTACATGAGGTGAGATCAGGAACCCATACCTCTCAGGTACTGTTCTGACTCTCTCCGACCTACGCGGTCCTTGTGTATGTGAAGTTTGTGGTACAGACTCATCCTGGACGGTCTGTTCTTGTTCCGTCGTTGATTCATTGCCAGGAACAGTATCACTACGATCTTCATCGAGTTCTACTTTCCTCCCACTTACCACTGCATTTATAAAATCCTTCTCAAGGAAAAATGCTTGTAGAGCAACAAATACTTTGTTCTCTTGTGGGTGATAGAAGTAATATCCTTTGGTTTCCCTAGGATATCCTACAAAAAGGCATTTATCAGTTTTGGGTTCAAGTTTGGTACTTTCCAAACGTTTAACATGTGCCCAGCATCCCCAAATCTTCAGGAAAGAGAAACCTGGTTTCCTTCCTGTCCATATCTCATATGGAGTCTGTTCAACAGACTTCGACGGTACTTTATTCAAAATAAGTATAGCACTGTTTAATGCGTATCCCCAGAAGGATATTGGTAGCTCAGTGCGACTCATCATTGACCTTACCATGTCCAACAAGGTGCGGTTTCTCCGTTCGGACACACCGTTTAATTGCGGTGTTCCAGGAGGAGTCCACTGTGAAAGAATACCATATTCTTTCAAGTAATCTTGAAACTCATAACTTAAGTATTCGCCACCACGGTCTGACCGTAATGTCTTAATACTCTTCCCTGTTTGTTTCTTCACTTCGTGTCGAAACTCTTTGAATTTCTCAAAAGTTTCCGACTTGTGTCTCATAAGATACACATAACCGTAACGAGATGCATCATCTGTAAAGGTTACGAAGTAGTGAAATCCACCTCTAGCCTGGCTAGACATGGGCCCGCATACGTCAGTATGAACGAGAGCTAACAGTTCTGTGGTACGTTCACCTTTACCGCTAAAAGGTGATTTAGGCATTTTGCCTAAAAGACAAGATTCGCAGACGTCATATGAATTGAGATCAAATTCGTCCAAGTACCCACTCTTCGAAAGTGTGGATATGCGAGTCTTGTTAATGTGTCCTAGACGACAATGCCACATATAAGCTTCATCTTTTAGATTACTCCTTTTGAGCCTTTTGTTTGTCATTTTAGGAGATTCATTTATATTCAAAATATAAAGACCGTTATTTGCAACAGCTGTGCAAATTTCTGCATCATTTTTATATAAATAACACCCAGTGTTTCTGAATACAAAAGTGTAACCCTGCTGGGTTAACAAGGATACATATATAATATTCCTAGTTAAACTAGGTACAAAATAACAGTTCAAAAGTTTAAGTACATGCCCTGAGGGCAGTTCTAAAACAAAAGTCCCTACGGCCAAAACAGCAACTGGTGTTCCGTTTCCGACCCGTAGATCCATCTCCCCTGACGCCAGCATCCTGCTATCATGCAGATCCTGCACATCAGTACAAATATGAGCACCACAACCAGAATCAAAAATCCAATTTTTAAAACTAGAAGTATTCATATTTATCTCAATAACAAACATACCAGAGGCGGTAGCCTTGCCACCTTGCTATCCTCCTTCTGCACAATGCTCATTTGGCAGTCACGTTTCCAGTGACCCCTTTTGCCGCAGTTAAGGCAGATGTCGCGAGATTTGTCCTTTGGCTTCCTAGAAGCCACTGTCAACTTGCCTTTGCCCTTCTTTTTGAACTTCCTCTTCCTCGCACCTCCAATTGCCAGGCCTAGCCTTTGGCGCATGAGAGGTCGATGCATAATGCGCCTCGCGCTTGCTCCCCTTTAGGAGTTCCCTTTCGGACTCCTTCAGCACGGACAACAACTCTCCGAGAGTGTCGTCAGTATCCATCAACTTATAGTTGACGATGATTTGTTTCCAAGTATCGGGCAGCGATTGTAATATCATATCAATCGTCAGCTCTGCCTCCAAGACAATGCCCATATTGGCTAACTCATCTATGTCAGCGATCATTTGAGTCCCGTGGGCCTCAACTGATGCGCCATCTGTCATCCGGGAGCGGAGAAGAGTTTCCTTACTAGCTCGTACCTCTTCATCCGCTTGTTAGTGCGGTGAAGATCACGCAATCTTGCCATCATGTTATAGGGATCCAAGTCCCTGTTTTGGCGTCTGAAATGCTGGGTCATTGCAGCTAGCATAACTGACTGAGCTTGGTCACAATCGTCACTATGAGTCTTCCATAACTCTAGCTCCAGTGGCTCAGTGGGTTTAGGCGGGAGAGGCCTCTGAATAGTATACAGTACCCTCTCAGCCCCAAGCACTATCTTGAGGTTCATTTCCCAGTCGGCAAAGTTTGTCCCTTTGAAGACATTATCGCCCATGATTATGTCGCGGATATTACCTTTGCCAGTTCTTGACAACTATAGTCCAACTATAAAGTCAACGATGTTATGGGTACAGTCAAACTGTTACAAGTAAAATAACAATATATATTAGTCCAACTAATCATTTAAAATATTGACGAAATAATTTTGAAAGACGAGTAAGGCTAATTATCTGAACGAGATTGCAAATTCAATAATAGCCTCCCACTATTTTCTTCAAGTTTCTAACCCTCTGTAGAGAACTCGGGAAATCGAATTTCCTAGTGGGCTAGGATCCCGTTAAATAACACACAACCTTGACTTTGGCCAATAAAAATTGTATGCTATTTAACTTAGGTAGATCTCCATGATCAATTGGATCTCATCCAATTCCTAGATCCGGTTAGGTGGACATCCAAGTCCGAAACATATGTATAATGCCAATGTAACCATTACATTTTCCTAACCTATCCTCCGAATCATCTAGGCCTTGGCTTTGGCCAAAAACAAACCTAGTGATTCCAGTTAAGCGGGACCCATTGACGAGGAAAGTTTCGTAATCAATGTCGTTGGACAAAAAGTGATCTTGACTTTGGCCAATAAAAATCACGATTTGGACAAGACACCGATATGCAACAAAACTCTCATGATTCAAGTACATCCTAGATTGACAAAGGTCTTGACTTTGGTCAAAAACAAACCAATGCCAACTTCGGATCTTGAACAAGAACCATTCAATGGAAGGATATTCGCTTAATATAAATTGAGGGATTTTCGCGTAATTGGCAACCAATTTATTTATCTTTGTTAGGTCTCATCATCATACACCCTTAAGCATGCTTCTAAAACATCATAAAGCGCGTAAAGTAAATTAATAGTGATATGCGGATGGATATATAAACAACTTGTTCCTAGAACAAATCACTCCCTTTCCTCTCCCCGCTAGCACTATTCTACTTCTACCCAATTACATAATACAATAAGAGAAACCTCATTTACATTGAGGGGAATTAGGTGAGAAGAGAATACAAAGAGATAAAGAGATAAGGCTGGACACGCAGGTCCAATTTATAAATTCCAAATTTACAATAATTTCTAAAATTACCCTTTCCCTTCTAATATCCATCCGATATACACTATTCATTCATCACATACATATATATTCAAACAAGACATGCTTTACAACCAATCTAATCCAATTAATTAGTCTTTGTTAAAGTGATCATCCAATGTTCAAACAACGGTTTGATTTTGCGCGAGTCAACTCGATTGAGAATAAGTACATAAGGTACGAATTCGCGAATTATATCGAACTACTTATTAAATCTAATTTAATTCGTATTCAATACTAATTCAATTATTTAATTCCAAATTAAATGTTTACACTTTTAATGTGCTTTAAAGACTTAGATTCTAAATCTAATCTATTGGGCCTCAAAGCCCAACTAACATCCAATGTTGAATTTAATTCAAGTCAAATGGACTTAGAATTGATTTATTAAGGCTTGGGCTTTGGTCAATGTGGGTCAAACCTAATTACCAAGCCCAAATAAGGAATCACCCTTAAGTGCCATAAAACCAATTTTAAGCCCATAAGGCCCAATTAAATTATTAAAGCCCATTAATTAAATTTTAATATTCCAAACATTAAAGTTCAATTAATTAAAGTGTAATACCAAGATTAATGTATTAAACCAAATATTTCAAAAATACCCATTTAATTTATTAATCATCAATTTTTCAAAATAAATGTCCAACATTAATTTTAACAAAAATCAACTCCTTTACATGTCCAATGTATTCGGCCAAGGTGAGTTTTTTGTGTCGATTTGTTTTTCAATCCGATTGAATTATTAATCTACGTCCCGTACACGTTCTAAGTCATCCAATGATCTTAAACACAAAAAATTTCAATCCACTCCAAGTAGGAACACATTCGGCCAAGGCATGATTTTGGGGAAAAATTCATCCAATGCATTTTTCATAAAATTGATTCCATGTATCATCATTCTATATACATGTAAGCATTCTTATTAATCAAATTTCACAAGAACATGCTTCAATCAATTTCACCATATCATTCGGCCAAGGTCAAAATTTTGGGAAAAATCATCCAATGCATTTTTCATAAAATTGATTTCATATAAACATCATTCTATATACATGCAAGCATACTTATTCATCAAATTTCACAAGAACATGCTTCAACCAATTTTATCAATTTTAACCTAAAGTATTTCATGCTTAAACCTAGCTCAATGATACCATTGTTGGTTTCTATAATATGTCCCAAACAAAGATTAAGCATGTGAAATACTATATGAATATATATAAAAGACTTGAAGCATGGCGGAATCATACTTACAAAGCTATGTGATGAAGAAGATGATCAAATGGTGGAAGCTCCAAGTGTTGGAAGATTCGGCCAAGAGGAGGAAGAAGAGAAGCTCCAAGCTTTGTGTATCCTTGCTCTATGATGGTTTCCCTATCACCTCTTTTGATCCCTTGAAGGTGCTAGCCTTGCATGTTCCAAACATCAACCTTTCTTCAAGCTTTTGGCAACCAAATTTGAAGAAGATGAAGACAAAAACTGCATGCAGTTTTTCGGTCAAGTAAAGGAGAGAAGAGAGGATTTTTCTTAATTGATTTTGATACCAAAAATCAATTTATATTTATGTCATAATTTTATTAAATTAATAATAAATCTATGACATAAACCATGCAATGGCTTAGAGTGTCAAACACTCAAACTCCATGCAAAACCTTTGAGTGTAATGCACACTATCACCATGCAATGCCTTAGAGTGTTTTGTACACTATTAACATGCAATGCCTTATTAATAAAATAATGCATATAATGACAAGTGTCATGTGGGCCCCACACGTTTCCAAATGAAAGTGGGCCCACGTCCACTCACGCGTTCGGGTTCGATATTTCCGAAATACCGAACTTGCGTCGCGACGTTAATTCAATCGAATTTAAATAAATAACCGCGCCTAGCGAAATTATTATTTACGTCGCTAACGAATTATTTCTTAATTAATTCGTATGCCCGAATTAAAATCTAATTTTAATTTCGCGTCGAAATCGAATTTCAATTATTATATCGAATATAATAATCTTACTGATTAATTCCAAATTAATCGTTCTCTCTCTCTAAATAAGGCACTTTATCCAAGATAAAGTTTCTCCGTAATTAATCCAAGATTAATTAAATTCGAATCAAATATCATAGGTGAATCTTCGGGAAGCGACCCAAGAGACCTCCGGATATTTTGGCAGTAAATACGGTCGTCGGATAATCCGAACACGTACGTACCTCGTACTACGTCTTTACCGATTCACAAGACAAGGTTGGCTTCTAGCAAAGCGCCATGCCTACCCAATTCTCCAGAAATATTCTTATAGGAATATAAGATCTATATCAAGCGTAGTATACCGTAGTATTGCGTACATCGATCCAGTATCGGATGATCACATGCTAGGCCTAGGGCTGGAGATGTGTCTGCCCCGTACGAAACATATATCGGACATCAAGCAACTAGTCTCTTTAAATCGGACAATCCTGACCTGGTCATATTGTCCCGACGGGTTGTAACCTTTTATAGAGTACTAGTTCTGTGCCCTGCGTGATCATCACCTCCATATGTCTGAAGCGATACTTCCATCTTGACATCACATCCAGTACACTACGCTTCTCGATAACCCAGAAGAGGTGTACACAGAACCGGTTAAGGTCCCCAACCACCAAAACCAAAGTTTACCGATTGTCGCAAGTACTAGCGATGTAAGTCTCAGGTTAAGACCATATACACCTACCCTGATGCGGCCTCCCATAGACACATAGACATACTACCAATGGGATTCCGCGGGGTCTATCCAGAGCGAAGCTGTTTTCCGTACCATCGGTAAAAACAACACCTCCTATCGCACTTGCATAAGTATCCAATACTTAAATATATGAGAACTATGCCGTTGTGCCCTCACAACGTGCACAAGCGCAATACTAGCCTATTCCGCATTATCGATGTCCAGTCTCGATAATACTACGGCTAGGGATATTTAATGATTAAACCTTTATGGATTGATACTGTCTCATATCATCTCAATCCAGTACTAATCATATGGACTTTCGCCATTTATATATCAAAGTAAATAAAATTACAAAACGGCAAAAGGCAATTTCATTATCACATAGTTAATTTTGTACAATAATACAATATCATTTACAAACAGTGACGCTATGGGACATAATGTCTAACAAAGGAGCCCAACTAATTCCAAATGGTAATGTTTCGAACACAAGCACAAAGTGGCCCATCAATCAATTAGAAGCCTTTGGCCCAATCGTCATAAAATACATTCTTGTCCCAGTTTAAATGGCCCAACAAGCCCATATCCCATGAAAAATGGTCCAAATGGATCCAACGACGATGTTCCCAAACACAAGCACAAAGAAAGATAATGCAAACATAAAACAATGATTTCTATAGAATGGCCCATCAACATTTCAGAAGCTTTGGGCCTAATGGTCATAAGTTACGAACTCGCCCCAGTTTAAATGGCCCAGCAAGTTCGCATTTCTGACAATAGTCCAACTGCATCCAAATGAGGATGGTCCACAAGCACATACTTAAGGAAATAAGTTTTACTTAACCTCCCCGGGTTAACATACAACCCCGGTCTATGGGGGTTCACAAGAGTGTAGACAAAGGCTCTCACCGACGAAGGATGGCCCATAACCAGGTCTCCCCAATCAAGGGTTCGAGCGACCATGTGAGCGCACCCTTTTTTTATACACTAAGGTTCGTGCCAATGAGCTATGGTGTGTGACTGACTGTCAAATGGATTTCCCGTTGTAGATTCCCAAGAGGGAGGGTGGAGCGAGGATCTCTTAAGTACCGTAGCCTCTTAGGCTCTTATCGCTTGGTGACAAGAATAAACAACGAGTCCTCCAAATTAGTCCATCACAATAGGCTACAGGTAGATGGCTATATAGGTGCCTTCACAGCTTTTCCTTCTAGAAAGGTAGTGAATGAAGGAAGACACCAAACCATTACGTAGCCTCAAAATGCCTTGATTAACCCCCATTTTATCCACTATACACACATCAATTAGAACATAAATCCAAACTTACAAGACAATATTTCAGGGCTGATTCTCTATCCCCAATGGAGTCGCCAGACTGTGGGAACACATGATTTGGGGCGACGTATGCAGTCCCGGGCTCACTGCCCGGTCGGGAGTACGGAGTAGCCACGCGGGACTAAACTAGAGAATAATGGAGTCGCCACCCGGTGTGAACCGGGAAAATGAGATTTAAGGCCGCACTCACCCCTCGCAAGGGAAGACCTCACACCGTTGGGGTCGGAATGGTCCCTTACTTATGTCACTTGTAATGAAAGGATTTGTGTAATAATTTAATCAAGCTTAAGTAACACGTATTTCCAAGAGTATCATGTTTCTAAGTTCATATGCGCAAAAATAAAACTTACACTTAAATTTTCATATATCTTACATTTAAAGTAAATCAAATAATGGCGACCATGTGATTTTATAGACATATCATACTTATACGTACGGAAGCATAAAAAAATAGTCATTACATGTCCATATGTAAATGAAAGACTCAACTAAGTACATAATGCAAAAAGACACTTAAGGATGCAATTAGGCATTAAAGTAAGCATGATATGACGTGGTGCAAAAGAAGATAACTAATATGGACACAAACACACATGTGAGCACTTTTCTAAGTGGTACGTGGAATTGTATCCCAAGTACAGACCGTACTACCGTCCATTCGGAATCGGCTACGTAATTTATGTCTAGGTTTCCATCCGATATACCACAAGAAATAATGCTCAAATTCTATCATAACATGGATATATGAATTGTAATACGTTAAGCCAAGACTAAGGTAAGTGATGCAACCAATGAGATAAATGTGCTTTTCATTACGATGCGTACAAAGATAAAGATAACTATATGAAACTTCATAATACATGCATGAATGGTCTAGGTGGCTTTGTATTTCATCGGCAATGGTCTATTATTTTGTCGGCAGTTTTGGTGCTGGTTGTATGCGTGAAATTAGGCTACTTGGGGGGTTCTTTCCACGGCAATCTAAAGTGATTTGTAGGACGTTAGGTGCGGCAGTAAGTGGGCAAAAGGTAGGGGGTTTTCTCGTGCAGGTGGCGTCTTTGTGGATAGGTGTTTAGGCGTTAATTTGAGGGTTATTTGATGTCAGTTTGTGCGTGAGGTAGTGGGCGTGAAGGAGGGCTTTGTGCGTGCGCTGAAGCTAAGTGGGTGAATGTGTTATTAGCGTGAAGAGGCTTAGGTCTTAACGTGAATGAGGGTTCTGGTTTGTGTGTGAACAAAGGAAAGCGCAAGGCTAACAATATTGGTGTACCAATGGTAATAAATCGAGCCAAGACAGGGATAGATGATGCAATCAATATATGAAAGACACGGCAAATATCGTGGTAAAGGTATCCTTTTAGGCTTTTCTTCCCCCAAATGGAGAACCTTTTGTCTAACACAATAAGCCCATGCGCTTTTCATTACAATGCGTACAAAGATAAAGATAATAATATCAAACTTAGTATGCCCGATTGAACTTTTCTTACATTTAACCGAACACGCATCAACCGGCGCAGCAAAACGTCGTGGTAAATGGTTTTAACCCCTCCAAATAGGGGACCTTTAATCCGACTTTCGTGAGCCCATGCGCTCGATCGCGTCATGTACACAAAGAATAAGGACAATAATATCAAACTTAGTATGCCCGATTGAACATATCATACATTCAACAACCGAACACACATCAACCGGCGCGGCAAAGCAATCGTGGTAAATGGTTTTAAAACCCCTCCAAATAGGGGACCTTTAATCCGACTTACTAAGCCCATGCGCTCGATCGCATCATCACGCATACAAAGAATAAAGATAATAATATCAAACTTAGTATGCCCGGTTGAACATATCTTACATTCAACCGAACACACATCAACCGGCGCGGCAAAGCATCGTTGTAAAGGGTTTTAACCCCTCCAAATAGGGGACCTTTAATCCGACTTACTAAACCCATGCGCTCGATCGCATCATGCATAAACAAGTAACATGCGGAATTTAAATGACGAATAATAAATAAATCAAAGCAACATAAAACACAAGAAAGTGCCATTTACCCAAGCGGTACGTGGAGTTGTATCCAGAGTATAGATCATTCTACCGTCCATTCGGAATCGACTATGAAATTTATGTCCGGTTTCCATCTGATATACCGCGAGAGTTGACACGTCTTTCATTTTATTCCAAGGTCACAACATGCATTTTAACATAACAATCATGCGAACAATACTCAATGAATATTAAAAATAAGACAAAAATGAATGTGGAAAATAACCTCAGGTCTAACCTTTTTTGCCGACTCTCGGACTTGCGTTTCACGGAGATCGGAAGGGTAAAGCTCCTCAACTTCTCTGGTTCACTGGTTTAGTGTCTTAGCTCACTGTTTTGCTATTTTGCTTGGTGTTTGGCCTCCATTTTGCAGTTGTTTCCTCTATATTTTCTGTTCACAGTTTTGGCGTGAATGACTGCTATTTTTGGGGTTAATTTGCTACTGTTTTGGGGTTAATTTACTGCTGTTTTAAGGTGATTTTGGGCTGCTGTTTGCATGTTCAGGGCTGCTGTTTTTGGGGTAATTTTCGGTGTATGTAGCTGCTATTTTGGGGGTAATTTTCGGTGATGTGTGGGGGTTTATGGGGCTGGTTTTCGGTGGTTTAAGGGCTGATTTGATGGTTGTAGGGGCTGTGAATGGCTGCTGTATTTTCGGTAATGTGAGGGTGGGGATGAAGAGAATTGTTTGCTATTTATCTTGTGATTTGCGTGTAATGTCGAGGGTATCTTGTTGTGATTTGCGTGTGAGTTGTGTGTATGAGCTAGGGGAATGCATGTCTTGGTTAGGGGTTGTTTATATAGAGAAGGGCTAGAGCTTCTCCTTGTCTCACAAGGAAGGGATTTGATTTAGTGTTAAAGAAGAAAAGTAATGGATTTGATGGAGACAAGATTGGTTTAGATTATGAAGTCAATATATTTAAATTGGTTATGAGTGATTTAATTAGGCATGATATTTCTTTAATTTAGTATATGATTTTGTTTAGTTAGGAAGTTAATATATTTGATTTATCTAAATTAGGTATGATTATATTTTATGTTTTATTTAATTGCTAAATGGTTTAATTATTTTATTTAATTCAATTACATTATCTAATTAATATTTTATTTAATTTGGGTGTAATTTAGGGTGATGGGCGTGTGGGCCTAGTCATGGTGGGCGTGTGGGCTAGATGTGGTGGTGGTGTGGGCTTTGTCTTGGTGGGTTAGGTGTTGTGTTGGTTTGGTGAGTGGGTTTGGGCCAAGATTAAAAGGTTCTAGGTTTTTTAGGCCAAAGGTGCTTTAAAACGGAGGTCCAACGAGCGAGCTTGACGCTAAACAAGTGAATAAGGATCTAACGAAATACCGATTCCCTTCTAACGACCGTTTCCCGCGATATCCTTAACTAAAAAGGTAGTGCCTCCAACTGAGACTCATCATCGGGTTTCACATGCAAAAATGCAATGCCTACAGGGCTCTTCATTTTTTTCGGCTTTGGTCCTCCATGCAAGCTCCAAGCTTGGTATTGATCCATTGCTCACGTGTGCGGTTTCCCTATCACCTTCGCAAGACCCCTTTTGTGTGCAGCACTCTTGATTTTGCCACAAAATCATCACTCATTTTCTCCTTGTGTTTCTCGGTGAAACAAGTGAGGAAAACAGCCCACTTTGGGCGTGAGAGGGAGAGAGCATTTTAGCTCCAAATCGTGAACAAAAATGTGGAAAGAGAGAGATGATATGTTGGTAGCAAAAAATGTATTAGTAATTTGTTTTCAAAAAACAAATAATCAAATACAATTTTTCTATTACCAAAAAGTCAAGCCATCAAAGCTCCAACCACTCACATCACTATTTACATCAATCAATCAATCAAGTGACAAGTAGTCACATCACTCAAATTGACTAATGATTTGACGCTTGATGCGACTAGTGATTTGACGCTTGATGTGACTTGCGTGTCGCACCCGAATTCGAAATGCGAATGCGCTCGCAAACATTCCCGGGCTCGGGTTCGCTAATTCCAAATTAACAAATTTTCCGTTGCGACGTAATTAATTAATTATGCCTAGCAAAATCACTATTCACATCGCTAACGAATTAATTCTAAATTAACTCGTTTGCTCGAATTAAAATCCAATTTCAATTCCGCGTCGAAATCCAATTTCGTATAATATATCGAATATATTATTTTGTCGATTAATTCCAAATTAATCGTTATCTCTCTTTAATAATATTTTATCCCAGATAAAATATCTCTGTAATTAATCCCAGATTAATTTTCTCTCTCATCTAATTAATCCCAGATTAATAAAGTGCGAGTCATACGTCATCGGTGAATCTTCGGGAAATGACCCATGAGATCCCCGGATATGTTGGCAGTAAATACGGTCGTCCGACTATCTGAACACGTAAGTACCTAGTACTACGTTTGTACCGATTTACAAGACAAGGTTGGCTTCTAGCAAAGCGCCATGCCTTCCCAATTCTCCAAAAACATGCTTACAGGAATAAGCGATCTATATCAGGCATAGTATACGTAGTATTGCGTATCTTGATCCAGTATCGGATCACTAGCAACTAGTCTCTTTATTATCGGATAATCATGACCAAGTTATATTATCCCGATGGTTGCAACCCTTAGAGAACCAGTTCTGTATCACTGCGCGATCATCATCTCCATATGACTGGAGTGATACTTTCGTTTTGACATCACACCCAACACACTACGATTCTCAATATACCCAGCAGAGGCGTACACAGAACCTGTTAAAGCCCTAGACGACCCAAAACCAAAGTATATTGATTATCGCAAGTATTAGCGGTGCAAGTCTCAGGTTAAGACCAAATACACCTACCCTGATTTCGGACTTCCATAGACACATAGTCATACTACCAATGGAATTCTGAGGGGTCTATCCAGAGCGAAGCTATTTCCCGTACCATCGGTAAAACACAACCTCCTACTACACTTGCATGAGTATCCTATACCCAAATATATGAGAACTATGTCGTTATGCCCTCACAACGCGCACAAGTGTAATACTAGTCTTTTACGAATTATCAATGTCCATTCTTGATAGTACTCTGACTAGGGATATTTAATGATTAAACCTTTGTGGATTGATAATGTCTCATATCATCTCAATCCAGGAACTAATCATAAGGACCACCTATCATTTATACATCTTGGTGATCCAATCATAAATGATAAGAGAGCAATATCCTTTGTCACATAGTTAATTTGTACAACAACACCATGATCTGTACAAAAAGTGACGCTATGGGTCATAACTGTCCAACAGGCACAAGTGCGCATCGGAAAATCAAGAAGAAATTATGATGCCTATATCCCTTTGCCCAAGACCCATTTGTTTTTATTATTCTACAAGACTAGGCATGTTACTATATATTCTAAGCATAAGAACTCATAAAACATGCAAAGAACATAAACCTAAACATGCTAACCATCATAAGAACTCTAATTAAAATAAAGAAAGAAAAAATACTTACTTGAATTGAAGACTCCTCCAGTCCTCCCTCCAATCTACAAGCTTTTCTCGAACTCAGCAAACTCTTCCAGGTTCCAAAGAGCCACCCAAGTGTGTGGCCTCCAAAGGTGCACACACCAAAGCCAAAACACAGCAGCAAGACTACGCCTTGAGTGCACATGTATTTTACCTTTGTTGCTAGCCTCGGCAAAGACCTCAAAACTTTTAACTCGAGGTTCCTCTAGTCAATTAGACTTAAGGATCCTCAAATTCAATGGCTTACTCTTAAACTTTAGAGTTTCTCACTTATATAAACCCAAGATATGAAAGGTTTGGTGCAAAAATTTGTGAAGAATTCTTTGGGTTTATATAAGTGCTCCAAAGACAACAAAGTTAATTAAGAATCCGATGTGGGATAAATGCTAATTTAATCTTAGCCATTGGATCTTAATTTAGTGGTTTAATGAGATTATAAAACACTAATAAGAGTTTGGGCCGAATTGGAATTCAAAAAAAATAACAAATTAAAAAAAAAATTACTATTCACGTTACTATTCACGTTACTATTTATGTTACTATTCACGTTACTATTCATGTTTTTTTTATTCCAATTCCCAAAGTGCCCCTATCGTCATTCACCAATCCCTAAGCCACTATGAAACCTCATTAATGATTTGTTCAATAAATAAACATATTGAACCATTTATGAACAATTCCTACAGCAATCATATATGATGTTAAATTTGTACTGTGCACTGTTAACCATTGATTTCGATTTTGTTGTGTGTGACCTTTTAGGTTCCCCTCAAGTTAGACATGAAATGAATCGTGATAATTTAATCAAACAATAATAATCCTCCGATTAGATGGTCGTTCGATTTCAATGACAAAGGTTGACATCTAGCAACATGCCAATGCCCCCAAATGAGAAGGAAAGATATATACCCATTCAGTATGCGATTTATATACGATACGGTCCCTCGCCTCACTGTATCCCCACCGTTTGACCTAGGGTATGGAAAATGTCTACCCATATAGTCAAAGGTATGATGTTGATAGTGTCATGAATCGTGCTAACCCAAGAATCTCACATGATTCTTCCGCTGCCCCCACAGTCTCAAGCACTGATCACACATATCAACCCGCGAACTGGAATATTACTCTTATAAGAAAATATTATCCGAGAGAGTGGCGATTCTCTGTTGTATCTTTACAAACTTCATGTGTTTCAACAAATGAGCCAATCATACCCTTATGAGTGGATCTTTTGAACCGGGGAAGGAGAATGTCAAAGTCATTTGATCCACACATAAGATTGTAAAGACCTCAAGTCTAAGGATTAGTTATACAATCGATACATGAAAGTTCTCACAGACACATGGGATAAACACTTCATGTGAAAACTTTCGGCGGTCAGTTCGATGGACACGAGCAACTCATGCATCCATGTGATACACCAAGCGGATGGATCTCCGCTAGTAGCCTATGAGATCGGCTACCCCACTTAAGGGTGGATCATATCATCATGCTAGTCTCTCCGCTTTGTGAACGTCCATATTATTCATAAAACTATGACTAGGAACGTTTGAGAGTAATTATTCTCATAAGGTATGGAAGCCATCATCTTATTTCTCCAAGGGCTTTATTACAGTGTTTGATGATTCATATAATTTATGTAAGACAAGTATAATAAAGATTGCCATTTTATTAATTAATGAAAATATTGCAAATACATGTACAAATAGCCCATCCATAAGTTGGGTATAGGGCATATCCCTAACAATCTCCCACTTGCACTATAGCCAACTAGTATGAATCTGGACGCCATACTCTTGGGTGTGCCTATCATGCTTTTCTTGAGTCAGCCCTTTAGTCAGAGAATCTACAAGGTTATCTTATGTGGGTATTTTCTCTATAATAACTTCTTTTCTCTCAATAATTTCCCTAATGAGATGAAATTGCCTGAGTACCTGCTTGAATTTCTGGTGGGACCTTGGTTCCTTTGATTGAGCAATGGCGCCCGTGTTGTCATAGTACATCGTGACGCCATTCTTTATCGTGGGAAGCACTTCCAACTCCGTGATGAACTTCTTTATCTAGACTGCTTCTTTAGCTGCCTCAGATGCTGTAATATACTCGGCTTCAGTGGTGGAGTCCGATGTAGTTGACTGCTTTGAGCTTTTCCAACTAACAGCTCCGCCATTCAAAGTAAACAGATATCTTGTTTGTGATCTGCTGTCATCCATATCGGTCTGAAAGCTCACATCACAGTAACCAATGACTTTCATCTCGGAACAATCTCCATATGCCAAAAACACATCCTTAGTTCTTCTCAGATACTTAAGGATTGTTTTGACAGCTGCCCAGTGTTGCTCACCAGGATTTGCCTGATACCTGCTCGTTATGCTAAGAGCATAAGAGACATCAGGTCTTGTACATAGCATGGTGTACATGATCGATCATATTGCTGAAGCATAATGGATCCTACTCATACGCTCTCTATCTGTAGAAGTATGTGGAAATTACTCCTTAGATAATTTGATTCCATGACAAGTAGGTAAATAACCTCTTTTGGAATATTCCATTTTGAATCTTTTCAAAATTTTATCTATGTACGTAGATTGAGAAAGTCCTAACAACCTCTTAGATCTATTATGGTAGATCTTAATGCCTAGGATGTAGGCTGCTTCTCTCATATCTTCCATGGAGAAATTCTGAGATAACCATTGCTTGGTGGCTTGCATCATGGGAATATCATTCCTGATGATTAATATGTCATCGACATATAATACAAGAAATATAACAGCACTCCTACTACTTTTCCTGTAAACACAAGGCTCGTCTACATTTTTGATGAAGTCAGATTCTTTGATTGTCTCATCAAATCGTATATTCCAACTTCTGGAGGCTTGCTTGAGTCCATAAATGGATCGTTTAAGCTTGCATACTTTATTATGATCATCTTTAGATGCAAACCCCTCATGTTGTGTCATATAGGCTTCGTCTACGAGGTTCCTATTAAGGAAAGTTATTTTGACATCCATCTGCCAAATCTCATAATCAAAGTGTGCAGCTAGTGCCAGTAAAATTCGAATGGACTTTATCATTGCAACAGGCGAGAAGGTTTCATCATAGTCAATTCCTTGGATTTGTCTATAACCTTTCACCACCAACCTAGCCTTATAAGTTTGGATGTTGCCTTCTACATCAGTTTTATGCTTGTAAATCCACTTGCAGCCTATGAGTTTTATCCTTTCAGGTGCATCCACCAAGTCCCAGACTTGATTCTGATACATAGAGTCTATTTCGGATTTCATGGCCTCAAGCCACTTGACCGAATCAATGTCACGCATTGCTTCGTCATAACTGGTGGGATCGTCATTATCAATGACCTGATCATGTTCCTTATCAATATGGAAACCATATCTTTCAGGCTCATATCTTTCCCTATCAGACCTTATAAGTTCATAACCTTGTGGTTGTTCCGTCGCTGCCCTTTTGAGGGGCATGGGGCTTAGTTCTATGTTAGTTTGTTCTTCTCGTACCTCATCGAGGTCAAGTCTACTCCCACTATATTTCTTGAGAAGGAATTCATTCTCTAGAAATTTAGCATTTCGTGAGACAAATGTTCTTTGTTCATTTGGGACCTAGAACATGTATGCTCTTGAGTTCAAGGCATATCCTACAAACTTACATTTAAACGCCCTATAATCCAATTTGTTAGTTTGTGTGAGCTTAACATATGCGTCATATCCCTAAACTCTTAGATAACTAAGACTATGACGTTTCCCAGACCATAACTCATATGGTATTTGACTAACAGTCTTGGAAGGAACTTGGTTTAGTAGTAGTATTGCAGTTTCTAAAGAAAGATCCCAAAATGAAAGAGGTAGATCCGTGTCTGGCATCATTGATCAGACCATATCTAATAATTTCTGATTTCTCCTTTCGGAGTCCCTATTATGCTGTGGAGTTCCCGGAGGAGTCCACTGGGAAACAATGCCATTTTCTCTCAAGTAATCTTGAAATTCATTGCTTAAGTATTCACCACCTCGGTCAGACCTTAGTGACTTAATACTTTTATTAAGCTGGTTTTCTACTTCAGCTTTGAAGTCTTTGAATTTCTCAAAGGCTTTAGATTTGTACCGCATAAGGTACATATACCCATATCGCAAGTGATCATCGATAAAAGTAATGAAGTACGAGAATCCACATCTGGCAGTGACTGACATTGGTCCGCATACATCAGAGTGTATGAGTTCTAATGTCTCCAATGCACGCTGTTCTTTACCTTTGAAGGATAATTTGGTCATTTTACCAAGTAAACAAGACTCACAAGTTCCATAAGGTTTATATTTGAAGGGTCTGAAATACCCATCCTTATGTAGCTTAGTTAATCTTGCTTCATTGATATGACCTAAGCGACTGTGCCATAGAAGTGATTCATTGAGATTATTCGAGTTTGTTGGATAATATAACCCATAGCGTCACTATTTGTACAGATCATGGTGTTGTTGTACAAATTAACTATGTGACAAGGAAATTGAACTCTCATCATTTGTGATTAGATCACCATAGATATATAAATGAAGAGAGGTCCCTATGATTAGTTCCTGGATTGAGAATGATATGAGACAGTATCAATCCCCGAAGGATTAATCATTAAATATCCCTAGCCGGAGTATTATCGAGACTGGACATCGATAATGCGGAATAGGCTAGTATTGCACTTGTGTGCGTTGTGAGGGCACAACGGCATAGTTCTCATATATATAAGTATTGGATACTTATGCAAGTGCGATAGGAGGTCGTGTTTCACCGATGGTACGGGAAACAGCTTCGCTCTGGATAGACCCTTCGGAATCCCATTGGTATTATGACTATGTGTCTATGGGAGGCCGAAATCAAGGTAGGTGTGTATAGTCTTAACCTGAGACTTACATCGCTAATACTTACGATAATCGATATACTTTGGTCTTGGTGGTACAGGGCTTTAACCGGTTCTGCGTACACCACTTCTGGGTTTATCAGAGAGTCGTAGTGTATTGGGTGTGATGTCAAGACGGAAGTATCACTTCAGTCATAGTGGAGATGATGTCACGCAGGATACGGTATTAGTGCTCTTAAGTGTTGCGCAACCATCGGGATATTATGACTAGGTCTTACATATTTGATTATAGAGACTAGTTACCAGACATCCGACATGTGCTTCAGACGGGGCAGACACTTATCCAGCCCCAGCCCTAGCACGTGACTATCCGATACTGGGCCGATATGCACAATACTACGGTATACTACGCTTGATACAGATCTATATATATTCCTGTAAGAATATTTCTGGAGAATTGGGTAGGCATGGCGCTTTGCTAGAAGCCAACCTTGTCTTGTAAATCGGTACAAACGTAGTACGAGGTACTTACGTGTTCGGATAGTCTGACGACCGTATTTACTGCCAACATATCCGGAGATCTCATGGGTCGCTTCCTGAAGATTCACCGATGACGTATGACTCGCACTTTAATTAATCTGGGATTAATTAGAAGAGAGAGAAAATTAATCTGGGATTAATTGCGGAGATATTTTATCTCGGATAAAATATCTTTAAAGAGAGAGAACGATTAATTTGGAATTAATCGATAAAATAATATATTCGATATATTATAAGAAATTGGATTTCGACGCGGAATTAAAATTAGATTTTAATTCGGGCGAACGAATTAATTTAGAATTAATTCGTTAGCGACGTAAATAGTGATATCGCTAGGCGTAATCATTTAATTATGACGCAACGGAAAATTCGTTAATTTGGAATTAGCGAACCCGAGCCCGGGATTATTTGCGAGAGCATTCGCATTTCGAATTCGAGTGCGGCACGCAAGTCAAATCGTGCGTCAAATCGCTAGTCACATCAAGCGTCGAATCAAATGTCACTTTGAGTGATATGACATGTTGTCACTTGATTTGAGTGATTGATGTAGAAGTTGAAAAAGCAACTTTTGCTTTTTGCTTTTTGACTTTAGCATTTAAAGAAAAGTAAAATATATGGTAAATGGTTTTAATTTTGAAAAAATATAAAAACCTATTACATTTTATTTTATTTTTACTTTTTCTCTCACCTTTTACGCATCTCTTCCTCTCCCTCTCTTTTCTCTCCTTCTTCCACTTTCGGCTTGGAGCCGATTTCTTCTCCAAAAATTTCTGGTTTGACCGAAATTTTGAGAAGCAAATGAAAAAGAGTAGTGCTAGCACACACATGGGTTATATTATGGTGATAGGGAAATGAATTTGTGAGCTTGGAAAGCTTGAAGCTTGGGGCTTCAATGGAGTCTTTCATGGCCGACTTTTGGAGCATCAAAACAGCCCCCACCGTGCAGTCCACTACAGTTCAAGAAGGCCCAAAACCGAGCTTGATGGAGGCAGAAACATGAAGTGCGAATTTGGTCCATCTTTGATGCATCTCTACTGATCCATGTGAGTTTTTCCGCACCTCATTTGGTTGTATTCTACTCGTTTTTATGCATGATTTATGATCTTGGGACTTGATTGAAACTCAACAATGGTATCTTGAGCCATTTGTGCATAAAACGAATTTAGGGTTCTTGAGCAAAATTTGGGGCTTTTTGATTTAAGCATGATTTTGACAAATTGTTTGTTTAAGAATGTTTGTATATGAATAACTTAGAGTTATATGTAATCAATTTGAAGAAAAATTAATTGTATTGATTTTCCCTAATTTGCTTATTGTTGGCCAAAATTGAAACTTGGGTAAATTTGATTTTGAGCATGTTTAATGAAATTGGATGATTTAGAATGCTTAAAGTATGTTTAATTGAGGATTGATTGGATCAATTTGTTGAAAATTAGTTTGGAACAATTTTCCCCAAATTGCTTTGGATGGCCGAATTTGGCAAGCTCCCTAATGTCTTGGATTTTTGATTTTTTGTTCATTGGATGACTTAGAAATCATTTGGGGATGTTGAATTTATGTTTGATTGGGTTCAATTGGATTGAATTTGATTTGGGCATTTTTTCCCCTTATGGCCGAGACTTTAGCTTGTATTAATTGGGTTTGATTTTGATCAAATTATGTTGGACATGATTAATTGATGTTAAGCATGATTAATTGGACAAATTTCATGTTTTGGAAACTTTTATTTGGGTAATTAATAATGCTATACACTTTAGGTAATTTAATTGAAAATTTGGAATTTTTGGAATTAAATTATTGGGCTTAAAATTGGATTTGGGCTTTTAAAGTTGTTATTGGGTTTATTGGACTTTGTTGTACAAAGTTGGTTTAGGCCAAAATTGGTTGGATCCAATTAGGCCCAAAACTGCTTCCAAAAGGCCCAAATGCGACTAATGAACCTTTAACGTTTAATTGGGCCTAATGGGCCTAAATTAATTTATAGGCTTATGGGGTAACTCCCGCATAGACGTCATTCAAGCCGTTACATTATTGTAAATATTATTTCTCTTTGACTTTTCCTAATAATTGTGATTTGTTTTGTTATTTTCTCCGACAGGATCCAGGCTACTTTTTGACCTTTCATGATTTACTATTTTGCTACTAATCGTCATTTGGAAGATACTTGTGCTATTATTACTCACCCTTTTCAATTTTTATAAATTCAACTCATTATTGCACCTTTGAAGGCATTCAGATAAAAATGGAAGCTACTTCAAGAAGACGGGTTGAAATCATTTGTGTGTTTTGCGGTACCATGTTGGTGTTAAACCAGAATACGTAACAGTGGCACAGGAATTGGGTCGAGTCATTGTTGCAAGGAATATGCACTTAATATATGGCGGTGGCAATCTTGGACTAATGGGGATCTTTTCAAAGGCTGTACATGATGGAGGTCTTGGGAATCATCCCAAAACCCTTGGCGGAGGCGAATCTTATTGGATCATCAAACAGCGAGGAACTAATCGTGCTAGGTATGTCTGAACGACTGGTAGAGTTGATTAACCGTGCTGATGCTTTTATTGTTTTGCCATGAGGCTTAGGCACGATGGAGGAAATTTTTACAGTACTATCTTAGGCAAACTTGAACATACACCAGAGACCACTTAGACTGTAAAATGTTGATGGATTTTATGATTTTCTTTGTGTGTTTCTTGATGATGCCCGGAGAAATGGGTTCGTGTCAAAGCCTGTAAAAGAACTCCTATTTACTGCCAGAACTGCCCCTGATTTAATTTACCAAATCTTAGCCTTTGAACCTCAAATTGACCCCATTCTTTCCAAGATAAATTGGTCCGATAATGATCATGATAAGAGGCGTCAGATAAATCTGGATCTTAACCTTTAACTTTTCATTTAGATGTAGAATTTCAGCAAACCAGGTACGATTTTCTAAACTTTTCTTCTATTGTTTAAGACATTAGGGACAATGTCTCATTTAGGTTTGGGGGAGGAGAATAGTTAAATTGTATCTTTTTTTATTGTTTTATTTTTAGTCAAAATTTTTATTTTTATTGTTTTATTTTTAGTCAAAAATTTTCGAAAAAGCCAAAAAAATTGAAAATTTTTAAAAAAAACCAATTTTTTTTTTTTATTTTTGTGTTTTTATTTGATTAATCAGGTGAAATTGGTGTGAGATAGATGTGTAAGGAATTTCCATTCCTGAGATGTAGCTCAACCTATTTCGGAACAAGTTAATTTTTGTTTATTTCCTTTTAAATTATTTAATTTGTGAATTCTCCATAATACTGACTAAAATGAATCTTCATATGCTCAGTTGACAGGTATTATCAGCATACATGGTAACATACAGACATGAGATGTAATTGAACAGTTTGTAATATTCAGTGCTCTAGTTTAATTGGAGGAAGCATCTATAAAAAGCGATGGAGTAAAAAAAAAAAAAAAACGTCTGAGATCCGAGTTATTAAGTCTGTAAGGGTGTTTAAACACCTAGTACCCTAAAACCAATTGGTTTGGGAGTCACTGGCCCAAAGCTTGCTACATGGATCAAAGATGTTGCAAATATATATATATCTGAAGTCTGAGTAATTAAGTCCGTAGGGGTATCTTAACACCTAGTGCCCTAAAACCAATTGGTTTTGGAGTCACTGGCCCAAAGCTCGCTATATAGATGGAAGATATTATATATAAATAAATAAAAAAAATTTATTCCATTGCTTAAAAAAGGTGTGAATTCTGATAAAACTTTAGGACAAAAATATTACTCTCTTCTCAACTACACTCGTGACTATTGTGGGCAAAATGAGTTGATTAATATTTTGTTGACTGTGTATATGGAGAATGGTAAAAATAATCGGAGAATTTACTTATTCGGTAATTTAAAAAGAAACAAAACAACTATTGACTTGGATTAGAAGTTTCATCTATTTAGTCACTAACTTCTTTATTCTATTTTATCTTGCCTTTTTTCTTTTGTGTGCATTAGTTTTATTATATTTTTACCTTTTTAAAACGTTTGTGGGTATCATTGCTGTAAGCCCTAACGAGACTTCAACTCGTCCACTAGGGACACCTAAGGTTTAAAGACTTGTTGCATATGCTAAATGCAACCGTGATCCCTACGAAACTAGCAAAATGTTAGGTTTGGGGGTTTGATGAGTGGAAAATATATCA
The DNA here is from genome assembly GCA_019454045.1 of Zanthoxylum bungeanum. NCBI lineage: Eukaryota > Viridiplantae > Streptophyta > Magnoliopsida > Sapindales > Rutaceae > Zanthoxylum > Zanthoxylum bungeanum. The sequence continues at coordinate 45,919 of SKCR01025686.1, forward strand.
ATATTTACCGCCGCTTTGACTTAATATTTTGTTTAGTTTCTCGGGTTTGATGAACGTTTTGATGTGTTTTAGTTTCTTTTACAGATAAAATAATATTGGGACTCAATGAAATTATTTAGGACGAAATCTGGGTCAAATAAGGGCAAAAATTTGACTTGACATATTAATTTTGGAGATTGGATACTTGAAAGGGCGTTCTAACGAAGTGCAGTTTCGGAAATTCTAATTTTACGCAATTTTCGTATTTTAGGTATAACGTTTTACTCCGTTATCAGAATGAGCTGATTCAGATTTTGGATTAAAGAAGACTCAAAGATCTACAACTTTGAAGAACAAAATAATTTCGAATTCTGAAGATGTCATGACCGAAATTGATGAAATATCCGTAAGTGTGTTATGTGTAATTATTAAAGTCATTTTCAAAGCAAATAAATAAATAAATAAAAATAGTCAAGATCTCACAAAACATGATAGCAATTAATAATGGATTTGGTGGAGTAATTAGTGGAGCAATTAGGGGAGCAATTAGTGGAGAAATTAATAATGGATTTGGTGGATTATTTGATGGAGGTAAAATTTTGCCTATAAATACCAAGCCATTTCATTTGTAAATATATACTTTCTTTTTTGAAATTCCTTAAGAATAACTAAGAAGATTGTATCTTGTTTGTTTATTTACAGCTTTCAGTAATTAATTTCCGCTTTCGCACTTTCTTTTATTTACTTTTCAGTTTTTACTTTCCGTAATTTACTTTTACGCACAGTACTTTCATTTCTTTACTTTTTCAGTTTTTACTTTTCACGCAATGAGGAGGTAACTCCCCTTGCTGGGGTAAAAGGTAAAACTTTTATGACTAATATTTAGATTAATCTCCATTAATTATAATATATAAACTATTTAAAACCTGACTTAATGAGGATACCACCATATTAGTCGGTTGCTAATTAATTATAAATTGATTTTAACTTGACTAAGCATGGATACCGCCTGGTTGGTCGGTTGGTAATTAATTATTAATTGACTTAATCAGGATATCGCCTATATGGCTGATTGGTAATTATCACGCAAAGTAAATATATTATATTAAGGGAGATATCTAAAATAGTAGTAAGAAAAGTGGATTCTCTAACCCCAGCATTTTCTTTTATTGTATTTTTACTTTATTTACTTTCAGCAATTTACTTTTCAGCAATTTACTTTTCAGCAATTTACTTTCAGCAATTTACTTTTCAGTAATTTACTTTCAGCAATTTACTTTTCAGCAATTTACTTTTCAGTATTTAATTTCCAGCAATTTACTTTATGTCTTTTATTTTATTTAAGCTTTTACTACCCGTTAATATGTGTCGTAACTAAGTCAGTTATCTGGGGTTGTGATGAATTCCAATATCACCGGTTAATAAGGGGTTATTTTATGGTTTGGGTAATATAAAGATTTATTTATTGAGCCTTAGTCTTAATACTTCTTGTTAATTGGCCATTAATAAGATTGATTCGGTAAACTTGAAAAGAACTTGGAAAAGAGATTTTAGGTTTAAACCCTAGACTCAATAACCCACGATATTCCTTGAGGATAGATAACCTTTTAATAGATTTCCTTACATGATAGGAATATACCTGTCGTGCGGGGTAGCCAAAATTGGAACTTAATCTTAATGAATTTAGATAACTTGGTTGACATAGGAATATGATTAATTAAGTTATACTGGGTATTTGTATCTGACCATCGGAAGAGGCTTTTGCATAATTTCGTGTTCCAGGTTAATAAACCGATATATTACACAAACGTAAAATAACCATTTCATCTTTTAATGAGATATTGGAAAGATTCACAACCATGGATAGTTTAATAATATTGAATTTTCCTCAATTTCCTTTTGCATAATTTTATTTTCTATTTTAAGTTTAAAGTCACCACCCAATCAAACAATCAATCCATTAGATACTTGTAAACATTTAACTTCATAAATTAATAACAAAAGGTTTTAAGTCATCGTGGGATCGATACTTTTTATACTACTTGAACGATATATGCGCTTGCGTTATATGCGTGTGAAAACACCGGTCAAGTTTTTACCGCCGTTGCCAGGGACTTATTTATCTTTCACCATTAGTTTTGGGGTTGGATACTTTACTTGTATCTAATTTATTTTTACTTATTGTTTTTGTTTTCTTGTGTTTCAGGTTCACAGACACTACATGAGACAAACCAGAAGCTTTGAACACCGACCGCTTAACCCAGAGATTGAAAGAACCATCAGACAGTTGAGAAGGTAAAGACGAGAAGGGCAAGAAACAATTGTTAACATGTAACCTGAACCTTTAGAAGTTGCACCACCAATTCCCATTCGTGACAAAACCATTCCAGTGGTGGACAGCCTTATTTCCTGTATTGTACTTCCTCCCTTACCAGCAAATGCGTGTGACATCAAAACATGCATTCTGATGATTCAGCAGTCAATACAGTTTGGGGGGGAATGCAACTGAAGTTCCTAATGCCCACATCAGCAACTTCCTGGAAGTTTGCGGCACTTTCAATTACAACAGAGCATCAGAAGAAGCAATGAGACTGCGAGTTTTTCCATATTCCTTGAAAGATAGAGTAAAAGCTTGGCTACATTCACTACCAGCAAGTTCCATCACAACTTGGAACACTCTAGCCACCAAATTCCTTGCAAAGTACTTTCCACCAGCCAGAACAGCAAAACTGAGAAATGACATTACATTCTTCATGCAGCAAGATTCAGAATCCCTTTGCGAAGCTTGGGAATGATTCAAAGATTTGCTCCGGAAATGTCCTCACCCTGAGATTCCAAAATGGCTTCAAGTCCAACATTCTATAATGGACTTTCTGCACTAATGAGAGCGACAATTGATGTTGCTGCTAGATGAGCTTTGATGGCAAAAGGAGAAGATCAAGCCTAGGACTTAATCGAAGAAATGGCTAACAATAATTCACGAAGAAATGTTAAAAGGGAGGATAATGTTGGACAATTATGACCCATAACATCACTATTTGTAAAGAATATTGTGTTTTTGTACAAATTAACTATGTGCCAAAAGGAAATTGCTATTTTATCATTATTGTAATTAGATTACTTTGATATATATTAATGATAAATGTCCATATGGTTAAATCAGATTAATAAAATATGAGACAGTATTAATCCACGGATGGTTTAATCATTAAATATCCCTAGTCGAAGTATTATCGAGACTGGACATTGATAATGCGGAATAGACTAGTATTACACTTGTGCGCATTATGGAAGCTTAACGACATAGTTCACATATATTTAGATATTGGATACTTATGCAACTATAATAAGAGATTCTGTTAGCCGTTGGACCGGGAACAGTTCGCTCTGGATAGACCCACTCAGAATCTTATTGGTAGTATGACTATGTGTCTATGGGAATCCCAATCAGGGTAAGTGTATGTAATCCTTAACCTGAGATTTACGTCGTTATTACTTGTGACTATAAGTTTACTTAAGTATTGGTCGTCTAGAGCTTTAACAGGTTATGTGTACGCCTGTATTGGGTTTAGTGAGAATCATAGTGAATTGGATGTGATGTCACGATGAGAGTATCACTTCAGTCATATAAAGATGATGGTCAGACAGGATACGAAACTAGTACTCTAAAAGCTATAACTATCGGGATAGTATGACTAGGTCATGACTTCCCGATTATATAGATTAGTTACTCGGTATCCGATATATGCTTCGTAAGGGGCAGACACAAGGCCAACCCTAGGCCTAGCATGTGACATCCGATACTGGATCGTATTATATATTACATAATATTTGTATTATTATGCCTGATACAAATGATATTCCTCGGTGAATATTTCTGGATAATTGGGTAGGCACGGTGTTTTGCTAGAAGCCAACTGTGTCTTGTAAATCGGTGAGAACATGGTACGGGGTACGCATGTGTTCGGATAGTCTGATAATCGTATTTACTGCCAACATATCCAAGAATCTCTTGGTCGCTTCCCAAAGATTCACCAATGACATTTGACTCAGATAGAATTAATCTGGGATTAATTATGAGAGAGAAAATTAATCTGGGATTAATTGCGGTAAGAATTAATCTCGGATTAAATTCCTATAGAAGAGAGAACGCAATTAATTTAGAATTAATCGATAAAATAAATTTAATAGTTAAATTTGATTTTTCTATTTAATTTATTTAATTGTGGCTAAAATAATATATCAGATATATTAATTGAAATCACATTTCAATATGAAATTAAAATTGGATTTTAATTTGGGCGAACGAATTAATTTAGAATTAATTTGAAAGCGACTATCGTAATAATTTTGCGAGGCATAATTATTTAATTAACTTGGATTAAATTATAGCGCGACGGTAAATTTGTTTATTCGGAATTAAACGAACCAGATAAAATTGCTCATGACTTTGCTGGGCCCAAGTCAAGTTGTGTTGTGTAAGCCAACTCAAATTTTGAATTTAAAATGTGGTGGGACCACATGACTTACATCAAATGTCAATTATTGAAGGAAGTAGTTGGCTTTAATAAAATGCATCATTTAACACACAGAACTACCAAGTTTTGGAAACTATTCACTCTCTCTTTCTCATCTCCATTGCCGATTCCTTCTCCCATTGGTAATGAAATTTTTGCTTCAAAATTTCTTCAAAGCTAGCACTTGGAGGAGTCAAATGAGGTGATAGGGAAAATCACCCAAGAACAACAACACAAACATAAGCTTGGAGCTTCATCCAAAAAAAAGAAAATTTTGAAATTTCTCCATATACAATGTAAGTGATTCTGCCACTTTACTTGATTATTTCACACATAACATAACATTTAGGATCTTGTGGCATGTATTAGAGACTAACAGATAATTCTTATTGATGAGATGACGAGGACATAGTTGAGATGGAATCAAAGGAATTATGGCCAAATGATGCGCTAGAGGTATGGAGCGGACAACCACAAAGGCTCATAAGAGTCAAGCGTTAGAACGAGTGAATGTGATGATATAGACTGTCAAAAGGAAGCCCAAAAACAACCATTATGGAAAATAAGTTCGACTCCAGAATACAAAGAGTACGAGGTTTAACCGCCATGATAAGGATGGAGAAGGAGATGCTGGAGAACCCATCATATTTATCCAATCTGGTAGCATGCCACCACTCGTTGCCAACCACTATATGTTACCAAAAATATTTGAACGAAAATGGGGGTGAAATTGAAAATATGGAAGAAGATATCTACAATACCAAAGAACAAGAAGCATCACCCTTTACTTTAGAAGAAGTAAAGGCACCAAGATGATTAGATGAATGAAATCGAAGAAGATATTGATTTACGTGTTAAAGCGTGTAGGAGGAGAATATCCCAGAATCGACTCTTTAAGGACTTATATGAGGTATGAAATTCAACAGTAGGCACCTTGGGGGAAGTCATAAGATTTTTTTAATACTATGTTTTATACATAAAGCCCAAATTAAGGTGGATAGTACCATGTTTAGAAAAACAAGTTACATCAGCCAGAAGTTTTGATAGTGAGCCTTCGTCCAGTAGCGTGCCACCTCTAACGCCTTCGATCTAGGACTTAGATGAACGCAAGTGTAGGAGCGAAGTGGGATTTACTATTATGCCAATGACATCAGCGACACTGTTGGGCTCGAAGCTCGTTGAGAGTACGGATAACCCACGGGGGACTAGAATGAGAATAAATAAGTCACCACCCAGTATGAGACTCTGGGAGTGATTTAAGGCCGAACTACACCCCTCACAAGGTCTAACTTGTAGGAAACGATTTCCTAAGCGGCGGAAGTGTTTTAGGCACCAGGATCAACCTTGAATTTGTTTTCTACCTTTGCCCCTTCTTAGCCGAAATTGTTTAGCCTCTTTGGACTTGTTTTGCTTCTGTTTTTAATAATTTTTCCAGCCCCCTAAATTGTCCCGAACAACATCCCCAAAATTGGACTATTTTACACACCGAAAAAAACCCTTTACGCACGCACAACTGATCCGCGGTAAACACACTTTATGCAAACGCACGTATCGCACAAGTAGTATAAAAATATCAATCACACAAGGACTTAATTCTCACTTTGTTAATTATTGATGCTATTTATTTATAAGTATCTAATTGAGGTTGGAAGAGATTTGTTGTTGGTTGAAGTTGGATTTGATTAAATAAATAAATAAAAATACAAAGAAAAGAAAAGTAAAGGAAAATAAAGAAAATGCAAATCATCTAGGGTTATGAATCTACACAATATTATTCTAATGATGAATTGATTCTCATATACATGTGTAATAAATTAGTTTGTGAGCCAATGTATCATACATTATATCAGAAAATCAATTATTAAACTTGTGAATATTGTGCTTCATCATTTCCCTAGATTAAAATAAAATGCTGGGGTTAAGGGATCCACCTTTAATATTTCAAGCCTAGGAATCTCACTTTTAATAATATATAAATTGGCACTATTACCCAATTATGCTTTCTCAGGAATTAATAATATCAAAACATATAAAACCAGCCATATTGGCGTTAATCCATTTTGTTCAGTAAAACCGACCATATAGGCGGTAGTCCAAGTTGTATATAAACCGGTGATATAGGCAGTAACATACTTTTGCCATTAATTAATCAAGATTATTAGATTACAATTTATATGTTATAATGTAGGTGAGATTAACCTAGATTATCATATTAAAGGTTTCACCATTTTCCCCAGCGGAAATAATTAACTAAACATATAGAAAATAAAAACAAACATACTTATTATTACTAAAAATAAAAATGCATTACAAAATTACTAAATAAAACTAACAAACAAGATACAATCATTAATTCCTTATTAGGAACCAAGAAGAGTATGAATTGGAAATGAAATAAGGGCTGTTATAAATAGGCAAAATTCTGCCTTCGGCGTCACGACACAGGGTCCTTGCGCGTCGCAACGCGTGAGGTTTGTTGACATGTGTACACGGAATTGATGGGCGTTGCGATGCGTTGATTTTTGGACCTCGCGACTCGTGAACAGTTAATGCCGCGTGTCGGCAGGCTGCACTTTAAGTTTTGAAAATTACAGCGTCGCGACACCAAGCTTGTGTCTGTCGTGACGCGAGCAATGAAAATCCAATTTTGCCCTTTTTAATCCATTTTTCGTTGTTTTATCCCCAAGTTGATTCCATTAAGTCCTAATATTTTATTTATCTGTAAAATAAATAAAAACACATCAAAACGTTCATAAAACTCGAGAAACTTTTAAAATATTAAGTTAAAGGGGCGGTAAATATTGATATATTTTTAGCTCATCAACAACTTACTATTTTTATATTCGATGTTCACTGATTTTTCTGCCACTGTTTCGGAAAAAATAATGATACCAGAATAGTCCTAAACCGTCCACAAAATAGTCTTTTGTGTTCCCAAATATTACGAGCAAAATCACAACATAAACGGAGCACTAACAAGTGTTTAAAGTGACAGCAGTAAGCAAATTTTCTGCTCACTGCTGAGTGATTGAAGAAGGAGAGGAAGAAGGTTTTTAGGTCAACACTAATGGATCTTCCGTGTTATGACTCGTTATCAACGAAAGGAAGAGTGTGCTTGACTCACCAAACAAATCCCACAACACTTTAGAGATTAAGATTATCAAACCCTAATTTTTTTCTTTTTTTCTTTTGTTCTTATTCCTTTTTCTTTCAACTATTGAGAGAAGAAATAAGAATAGAGGTGGCTAGGGTTTTTTCCAAGTGAGAGAGATTATAAAAGAAAATCATTTTTCTTTTTATAATTAGAGTTTTAAGTTATCAAATCAACACGAACCCTAAGCCCATTTCCTTGTGATTTTCGGCCACCGTCAATTTGTAGCAACAAATTGATTTTAATTTTAATGTCTCTATAATGACATTATATGTTACTAATTAAAATAGTGTAACAACTAATTTTTTAATGGGGAGTTTTCAAATCAAATATTTAAACTCATTCATTTTCAAAATTAAATATATTAAATTATAAAATAAATTTAACAATTACAAACTTTTTAATAAATTGATTGATTATCTCATAATCATGTATTAAAGAAAATCTTATATTAAATATAACATAAAGTCTCATGTTTGATAAAATACATTATTAATCAATTAATAATAATAATATATGTGAGTATATAATTGGGCTATCCAATTATATTTAATTTGCTACAATATGTCAAGCTAGCACGATGACCAATGGATCTACAGTTCCGAGCTCCAATAATCCCGGAATATTAATTAAACACTTTAATTAAATATTCTAAATTATTAAATTTAGGTTATTCCACTAAAAACCCAAAGCTGCACTCTTTTTTTCCATAAATATATTATATAGCCGAACTACGTCGGTGTCCATCGATAAAATCATTACATACGGATTAACCCTTCACGAGTATCTCAGAATTAGAGCTTGGTCAAAATATTTGTTATACCCCTCTAATTATTTTTACCTTAAGTATAATTAATTCTCTAATGAACGATTTATTCATAACTATTATGAATATTGATCTTTCTATTTGGAATAGAAAGACTTTAGCTCTCTAATTATTCCAGTACTGAATCAACCCTTAGGGAAGATACTCCTATACTTCTCGCAAGAAGGAGTGAACTCCATATCTTTGTAAAACGGCCCCAACTACACACAAAACCATGTCCCCAAATTACATAGCTATTGGTTGGGATTTCTACACACCAACATCACCTTTGTAAATCAAAGGACATCTTGCCATGCAGAAGTTCGTAGTACACTCAGGATTCAGATTAATCCATACATGACCATCAAGTATATTTTAATGAATTTTTAATTTAACAGATATTATAAAATTCATTTCTACTGGGTCGAATCCTATATGATCACATCATATAAGGTGCTTACATTCTCATTTCATCACATGGACGATCCAAGATCAAGGTCGCTATACATTTATAGAATGGACCGCAACTATAGATAAAGCACAAACAAAGTATCCGCTTTGTTTGCTCTCTATGGACTATTTTAGATTACTAACTTTAAACTTAAATCCTCTAGTGTATGACACTCATACACTAAGTCTAAAGGCACATAAGTAATCAAGGGTAAACTGGATAATTTACAATATGTGA